>JBBPFP010000032.1:1992806-2004594 GCA_037974795.1 Kaempferia galanga
ACCATTCACGCAAGTCCTTGTGCTTGAATTGTCCCCTTGGTTCTGCAGGAAGGCTGATATTGCTAGCTGGCTCTGCTTTGAGTCCTCTATTTCGGGGGCGGGGGTATGAATTCATCGTTGTATCTGCAGGCAATCTATATTGGGATATGACCTCCTGTGAATACACTTGCTCAACTGCTTTTTGGAGTTAGGGATAATTCAATAACCATGCATCATCTTGTTCTTGCTCTTGTCCGACAGCAAGAATACATACATTATTATCATTCCCACCGAAGTAGTTTTCGCATAATAATATATATGGTATCAGAGCTAGTTAATGGCTAAGTAAATCTCTTTTCAAGGTCCTCTAGAATGCAGGTGGTACTTAGTATGAAGTTAACAAGTTCTCCTCCCAATCTTCAATAAAAGATATCTTCAAAACAAAGTATCTCCAAAGTACGCTAGCCAAAGGGTTTTAAAGGTAAACCGTAATAAGGCGACCAGTGGTGGTAAACTGGATTGCAAAAGGGTAGGTCCTAACTTAGACAACGGAAGGGATGCCATAAGTCAAGGGCACACCTACATGAGCTAAAGAAAGTTATACCCTACTCTAAGCCGTAAGCGGTTGAAAATACAAGGCCCTAGGCTAGTTTACTTTTTGAAGAGTCAAAACTAATAATTCGCTGGAAAAAGGAATTACTTGATCGCCCGAAAGCCAAGTAATCCTGTTAGGGTGGATAGCCAGAAGCCTTAACTTGGTAGATAGGTGGATAGTCAAAAGCCCGTCTACTAGAAAGAGAGTTATATGTCTAGACAATGGGAGGAGGCTATTCAAGAGTGGTATACTAAGTTACATACTGCAAACCTAGAGTACCTTGATCTTACTTAAACAAAGCCTACAACAAAAGAACTAGCTCATAATCTTTCAGTAATCTACGACAGAACTTGTTTGTCCAGTAGAGTCCATGTTAAACATTTTAAATCCTTGCTTGAAGAAGTAGAATCTCTTAAAATACAAAATCAGAAATTAGAAGAGTCTGTTAGAAATCTAACAAAGGAGGTAGTAAGAAGGCCTCTAACAGAAAGGCAGATAAAAGAGCTTGTAGAGCAACCTAAAATAATAGAAGGTGTTGCAATATTTAAGAATATTCGGGGACCTAAAAGGAAAACTTAATTGGGTCGAAAAGGTGTTGCAAAAACTTGAGGCTTGGACCTCTACATGAGTTATAAAAATACTCAAGCAACAAGCAGCTACAAAGAAGCATTAGCGGCCACAGAAAATATTGAGACACCCGCTCTTGGATTCTGTAAACCTTCAGAATATAAAGGCCCTTTAACCAGCTCAATTGCAACAATCAAACAAGCAAAATACCCAAATACAATTGCTTGTTACAATTTTAGAAAAGCTTGAGTCTCTTGAAGACAGTTTAAAGAGAATAGAGGCTAAAGCTCCAGCAGCTTAGTCCATTCCTAAACAAGTTATTAATATAATATGAACGAAAGAATTAGGACTTTAAACATTTCTGAAAAACCCAAAGAAAAACCAGGAAAGTTGCTAATATTTAAAGACCCATTTAAAATCTTGAAGAAGAAAAAGCTAAGAAGCAATAATGGCGTCTAGAAACTCAACATCAGATCCCCCTATTACTACAATAACCAGAAGAGCATTAGAAGCAACTCCATTATTTGAAGATGAGGTCCGGAGTTATCGTCAAGGACAACGGGCTATACAAAGGGTAGCACGACAAAGCACCAGAAGAAGCCCTTATAACCAAACACTAGAACAACAGATGGACCCTCAGGTACAACTGAGGCTTTCTATGCAGGAACGAGCATCTATAGTTCCAACCGAGGTCTTATACCACTCCCGACATGATGATATCAATCATCGTGTGTACATACACCACTCTGAAGAAGCGATTTTGGTTACTACCGTGCCTTTATTCAGCTAGAAAGTCTCAATGAATTACAAAGAAGTGATGTGCGATTTATTCACATGGGTGTAATACAAGTGCGCATACAAATACTTCATCATCAAGAAGAAGGAACACTGCTTTAATAGTATTTCGAGATAATAGATGGCAAGGTGATCAGGCAATCTTTGCTACTATGGAAATAGATCTTTCCCATGGGAGCTAGCTGGTATATGTTATCCCTGACACAATGCTAACAATCTCTGATTTCTATAGAAATGTGCAGCTTTCCATCTTGGCTCGAGGCTATGAAAATTGGCAGCACGGTGAAGCTCACAAGAGGATTAGTTGGGAGATTATCCAACACACCCAACGTTGGATTCGCATATGAGGTAG
Organism: Kaempferia galanga; assembly: GCA_037974795.1. NCBI lineage: Eukaryota > Viridiplantae > Streptophyta > Magnoliopsida > Zingiberales > Zingiberaceae > Kaempferia > Kaempferia galanga. The sequence continues at coordinate 1,995,095 of JBBPFP010000032.1, forward strand.
AAAACGTAGTTGATTACCTCGCCAGCAGTGGAGTCCGAGCTCTCCCGGGACGACGATACAACACCAGGGAATTTTTGGGATAAAACTGGATTATCAGACAATCCACAGTAAATATTCCTACACAGCCAACTGAGGTAAATACAAGAAATTTGTTGGACGGAAGTATTTCCTTACATTTTGAAAATTATCAAACCACTACAACAAGTACGCCACCAAGATACACTAATCGTGATGAAGAAATACAAAGTAATGAGGAAGAGATGAAATCTCATGTCGTAGCCGTCCTCATTGAAGAAACACCAATACTTGCTAAGCTGATCCACCCAAAGGCAATTCTTCCTGAGCGAAAAATTTCAGGAGCTGCGGGATATGATCTATCAATTGTCAAAACGCAAACCATTCCTGCAAAAGGAATGGCCATTCTTGACACAGGTGTATGTTTGCAATTACCTCAAGCCACTTAAGGACGCATTGCACCACGATCAAGTGCATCACTTCGGGGAATTCTCATTTGTGCAGGAGTTATAGATTCTGACTATCAAGGTGAAATAAAAATTATTGCATTTAATCTTAGCAATACTAACATTCACCTTGCAGTACATGAAAAAGTGGCACAATTAATAGTTGAAGTAATTACTACACCTGATCTACTGTTGGTTAAAGACTTTGAGACGACAACACAAAGGGGAACGCAAAGTTTCGAGTCTACTAGCAAAAGCATATGCACACCAACAATGGCCAACACCCTTTGTGATGGCTGTAAGTACTGCTGTGATTGTACTAATTATGCAACTGATGAAGATGACTATAGTTATATTGAATACCACCCGGATGAAAGCGGCCACTACGTCCCCTTCAAGGCTCATCAACTAGCCACCAGCAAAGCACGAAAGAAGGAAAAGGAAGCTTTACTCGTCCAAGAAGCGCTAGATGATCCCAAGTATTACAACCTTAATGAAGCCTTCCAAGACACTAAAGAAATTCAAAAGCAAACTCAACAAAGAATACAATGTTTGCAGGACGAATTACAAGCCCTCTCCACCAATGTTGTCACCGCCGGATTTGACGACAACATTGATGATTATGTTGATTATTTGCAATATTTGGCATTACAAGATATACCATCACATCAGGATGATTTTACTAACCCATTTGTAGCGCAAGATGGTGGGAATGACGACGAAGCATGTGTTTCATGGCAATGAGTGGTGGGTGGCAAATTGTATGGTGAATTTTGCTAAGTCATTGACGTACCTGCTGCATTATTGTCCTATGGTGAGCTGAATCTAAAGGATAGCTGCTGATTTTGACTTCCAAGTATCTTGGATATCTTTCTATCTGTCAAGTTGCCCTTCGCTTTCTTCATGAAATCATTTTGGTTCTTTTATTTAATCTTTGTTGTGTTCCTTTTTTTCTATGTTCGAAAGCCAGACCTTTTTATATCTAGCTCCTATACCCTCCTTTACTATAATGGAGTCTGAGATACAGATTAGTACTAATATCAAATGTTTATACTTGATTTGTATATGACAGAAAACCTACAATTCTTAACCTTACAGATGTTATTTAGTTATTTTATCCAACTTGCACCAAGACACATTTTTTCGGGTAAAAGGCAGATTTGGGAAATTTTTTGTTTTCATCATGCATGATCAAAAGGTTCTTTAACATGTCAATTTTGTTTTCATAGAACTATTTCTTTTGGCATGATGCCTACAACTGTCAACACTGGAAGACCCACTTTATTCTTGTCAATATCTGGTAGCTTCATAGATTTTTCCCAATATGCTACAGGTTACTCGAGATGCAAACTATAAGCGGAACATTGGAAGACCCACTTTATTTCCCGTTCTTTTTTTGTCCTCCTCCACTTGTTTCTTGAAGTCACAAAAAGTGAACTGCTTGTAGAGGGAAGGCTCACTGCAACTCCCTATGATGGAATCCATTGATGGGCAAAGGAAATAGGCAACTGAGTATCTATCAGCCTCAGCATTGCTCATCACCTTGTGCTCTACACTCTTGTAGAAATCATTGCTCCATGCCTGGAACAAAACAGATTAATCAACGTAAAGATGAAGGGTAGATTCTCATCTGCATCAGTTAAGTGAAATAAAAGGTGGCTGTTCTGTGGTTAATTCTATGTATGTGTGGATGGAACTACTATTGAACTGATGTCATTAGCCATGACTTGTGGAGCCTGGTGCAATTATTGACTGTGTAGTTCCCTATCACCTCAGAAATGTTATCTCAAAGAATGCCAATCAATGAAGTCATTTGAAACTTGAAAGTGCTGCCTTGAAAAGGAATGGGATGGCCAATATTTTTTGTACAGAAGATACCTGAAAGAGATCACCGATGTTGACTATAAGAGCATCTTGGTTAGGTTTCACAGCGTACCAACTAGAATCCTTCCTCAATTGGAGGCCTCCAACCTGATCTTGACTGAGGATAGTGAGGAAGTCACTGTCTGTATGAGGCAATAGGCCAAAGGTACCCTGTGAATGATCGCATGGAGGATAATGGTTCAGACGGAAATAGTTTGTGCTGAGACTGCATTTCTCAGCAATAAAATCCCCTGGAAACCCCAAGTTCTCAGCTAGAACTCTTGCAAGCAGGTGAGCAAGGTCTGTCATTGCACTCCCCAGCTTTTCCATGGTCTCCCTGAAATAAGTTATATGTTACTGTCTTTTGGTATTCTGATTTATCATAGCTTGATCATATTGATCGTACACAATAGTTGTTCTGTCATTGATTTTTTTGGTTAATTATTCTAACTTAAGTGACTGTTACCATAACTCTGATTATGTTTTCTCATATTCCAAAGAAAAGATGAAAATAGCTAACACAAACAACAGATCAAGAAAAGAAAAGATGAAGATTATGTTTCATGGTGCATAGGTTGATGGTAAGCATTTTTGACATTTATGTGAATTTGGGAATGAATACCTAAGAGAACCGAACTCCAAGCTGCACCATTCTTGGTCTTCAATAATCATTTTGAGAGGTACAAGGAAGTTCTCTGACCATGGGAGTTGAGTGAGAGATGTTGCCATGGGGTTTCCCCAACTATAGGTTCCTTTTAGGATCTTGGAGCTCTTCTCTTCAAATGGCTTGGCAAACAACCTCTGCTGCTGCTTCTTCATCTCCTCGAGTAGTTCAAAGCTGATCCCATGGTTTTTCACCATGAAGAAGCCCCATTCAGTTGCTGCCTTTGCAATGGCTGAAGCACAAGACCACCTCTCTTCTTCATCATCCTTCATCCTCAACATGCTTATGTCGATCAGTGGGAGCTCACACTCCTCCATGACTTCTGAGCATTGAAGGTTAGAGGAGTTGGAGAGGAAAGCTCGATACCTTTCTTTGAGGGGAGGGTCAGACAAGGCTTTGGAGTATTGCATCATGGTTAATTTCCCTATAGTTTCACACTATACTCGCTGAATGGTGAAGGTTAGAAATCTGGATGACTGGGTGATCTTTATATAAAGAGAAAAATCTGTGGGAGGATAGAGAGAGATGCCAAGAAAATGGCAATTCACTTGACAAAACAAGGGGAGATTGTAAAATTGAAAATGAGATAGTAAGGGGGACTGTAATATAAATTTTATATGGTAAACTGAGTGTGGTGACTTGTCCAACATAGTTGGCTGGAATAGCAGGATATGCTTCATTTGTCATATCAATATCAGATTAATTGGGATAAGGTGAGGGCATAGGATGATATATTTCGTATCAGAATTATGCTGCAACGGTTCAACAAATAATCATTGGAGAAATGGTCTCAAAAACCTGAGTCTATTTATTTGGAAACATGGGAGAGGGGAAAAGGGAGCGAATGAGGATGTGGAAATGTCTAATTGGGATGAGGCTTTAGAAATCTATTATGGAATAGTAGTTTATTAAAATTGTCGGGCAATTGTTCAAGTGTACACCTTTTGGTGTAGTGCTAAGCACACCTTGGGTCTCCCCATGTATCCAGGGTTCAAAATCCAGGGAGTGTAAGAAATGTACACCTTTTCTTAATACATGTGGGCCCATTGCTTTAGTAGCTTCTAAGATTATAGAGTTGTGTTAGAATCATTATTGAACAAGTAGTTACGTATGACTGGGCTGTTACAATTCCAGAAGCTAAAACTTGCCAACAATACTTCCATTATGGCTATTTAGGTGGAAAGCTGTAAGGGGAAGAAGGAAGAGACTCTAAATTTTGTTTATTTGGAGAAAAATAGGAAGGATTGAAATATTGGGAAATGCTGTGATTAAGGCCAATCCATCATTATTTATTGGAATAAACACTATCTATAAACCGCTATGGAGATTGTTATCAATGTTCTTAAAATATAGAAGTCAGCCCATTGTGATGGTTGTTAAAATTGGTATTGCTATCCATATGAGACATTCCAAAAACTTAGGTGTTACCATATCGAATCAATAAAGATTAGGTAGATCAAGTAAAAAAAACTCAGAAAATATAAACTAAAATTTATTTACCTTCTTCATTTTAGTTTGATATAATATTAATAATTAATAAAGAGAAGGAAATAAATTATCATAATAGGCAACAATTGAAAAACAGAAATTGGAGATACTCTCAAATTGGCACATCAGTAATAAAAAGAAATAAATTGAAAAAAATTAAAAAATAAAACGCCGGCAGTAATTAGTATCTTCTATTTAAATAATTAATAGGGAATTAATTATAAAATACCTACTAAATTGTCATATTTTCTTATTTATAAATTTTATTTCCTTATTTACTATTGAATTAAGTTTATAAAAGGAGTTTAAAGTCTTATATTTTAATTATATTTTTCACTTTTCTTCTCTATGTGAGAATTTACCCCTTTTGGTGAAGATCATGTTTTGCCATCTCATGTTACATCAATAAAATTTATAGTAATTGAATAATAATTACATAAAATAAAATATTTTTAATATTCAAATCAAATGTGGAAAATGAAGACAAAAAAAGAGATTTGTTTACCAACAATAAAATAAAATTTATTTAAATATAAATGATATAATAGGGGATAGAATTCAATGAAGTAGAATGATCTATATAACCGACCCCACCTGGTGGAATAAGACTTGGTTATTTTTATTGTTGTACAATATTGTCTATAGTATTGACCAAGTAAACAATATGATCCATGATTTTATTATTTATAAAAATGATCTGCTCATTCAGTGAAGAGATCAAAGTCTAATCAAGCTTTGCAGATCATATTTTCTCTTCAACGTTAGCTAGCTCATACACAAGTTTGGAAAGAGTTCGGATGCTTCTTTAGAATTTCATGTCTTTTCTTGAGATGGATCTAGTTAATGATATAACTCAGCATGTAGCACCTTAGATTTCTAGGTAGCCTAAGCCTTATATGATTGTCTTTCGAATTTTCAAATACTTGCATATTCTACTGTATTAATAATTTTTCTATTCTTAATTGCCTGAAAAAGTAATCAAATCTCTCACTGAGATTCTGAAAAAAGAGTCGGTATTTTCTGAACTTGTTTTTATGCTTGGAACTTATTTATCTTTTATGTCAATTGATCCACCCATTACAAAGCCCTAGATACCATCACTTCAATCTCAACAAACACCTTGCTTGCCATCGAGAATAGAACTTAACACGAGAATTATGATTCAACTTAAATTTACATCCATAGAGTGAATCAATGGCTATATGATATTAGAGAAGAAGCACTGAGAGTGTAAATAGAGTGTAAATAACTGTCTTCCAAAATTCTATAAAACTAAAAGAGAAAAACAAGCAAACTCTCACCTCACGCCCTTCGGACACCACAATCCATCTTCAAGAAATAGACTTTTCTCACCTAGGCACTCTAATCTCCACATGCTTCTTGGGGGCGCCATCACAATCCATACCTCCAAACCTAGGTGAAAATGCTCAAGCTGTCATTTTTCCTCATGGTCCTAAATGAGCCACATCAACCAAATCCTTAAGATATTTCGTCCTAACAAAATTGGCAAAAATATTTGGTATTTGTTGATTGATTAAAGATTGATCTTGTGAATCGGCGGACATTTTGATAATTTTTTTTTTAACAATTCTGTTTTTCCCTCCCCCTAATCAATTAATAGAATGTCTTCAAACAAACATGAGGAAAGAAGTTGGTTTCTTTTCCTCTTAACTTTCCTTTTCCTCCTTCAAACCCTTGCTATCAATTCTCTCCATACTTCCCTCCATGTGGTATGTGCAATGTTTGACTTGGTCTTGCTTTCATGTCAAAACTAATTTTCACAGGGCCAAGAGGACCGAGATAAGATAAAAGTTAAAGGGTGATTGGGACATGTAGATAGACCCGTGATTGATTTTTTATCTCATTCTTCTACCGATGTCATTTTCTCTTTCTTTCACGACTTATTCCTCCAATCCTTTTTGTATATATTGCAAGCATAGCCTTTTGTTATCTCTACTAAAATATTCTTTTCCCCTTATGTTGAAATTTTCATGGAAATAATCTCTAATCTGTTCAACCTCAGGAGAAAAGTTTGCTTCTTATTTCCCTTTGAATTAGTATTCAATTATCAAGACAGATATAATCTAGACATATATTTACATTACCTGACACTTATCTAGATTCGGAAAACTGTAAGATTCTTGTTTGAGCATGCACTAAGATTCTAAATTCAGTAAATGAATCAAGTGGTAGGGCAAGAACCATGTTGGAAATTCTATCTCCACATAATATGGACTCTTTTCTCAGTGGGAACACTATTGAAAACTGAAATTTGTCATGGAGGGGGCAATAATCAAACTGTTTGCAAAGCTGCTTTAGTGACCCTGGTCACTGACTCACTGATTTTACACAACTATAGAGCAACTAAAAAGACTTGATCACAACTTTTTTGACTTTGCTTCAAAAGATGATTGTACTGTGGCCACTTGCAGGATTTTTCTGGAAACGTTGAGCAATATCTTATTCTATGGCTTGAGAGATATGTTTTCCATTTGGGATGTTGAGTCTTCTAATTTTGTTTCTTAATTAAGCTCAGAATATTCCTGTCATGTCAAGACAGATCATATTTGCAATGTTATTTCCCTTCTCAGCAGCATGCCATTCTTGATCCCTTGGCAGATTCATGGCTCCTGTCATCATAATCCTCACTGACTTTTAACTCTGTCCTGTCTTTTCCTTTTCGCCTTTCCATTGAAAACATATTGTTGCTGGGACAAATAACATGTGAGATTATGAATCTGATTTGAAAAGAGTCCTAATGCTGCATGACAATTATCTTTTGTTGAGGTCTTATCTCTTCATTGCATCACATTTAAAGAAATTGGAATTTTTATGTGACTTCTCTGGGGTTCGTTCTTTGAATTCCTTGTGTAATTCATGCATCTATTTAGCATTACAGAAAATTAACGAAAAGTTGCTGTTTTATTGATGTTACAAATTAAAAAATGTTGATTTCTTTTTAATGTTTTAATGAGCTTTCATATGGTTGATTTGTTTACAATAAAACACTGTAAGATGTAAATTTACTGACTGCTATCTAGTTTGTGCCACAAACTTTCAGTTAACATTGAGGTCCTTCTATCTTATGTTCTTTCTCATTTGTGATAGGTTCTCTCATAATTATTATCGACTATGATCTTGTGCTCACAACCAAATTATGTGCCGTTTTATTGCCTCTGCTGGAGATCAAGGGAACCCAAATGCTATCAAGACAATGTGATTATGGTTCTCAACCTTGCATCCAAGTGTCGAAGTGCAAGCTCATCAGCTTTTGATCATAAACTCGGCCACAACCATGCAACCCTACTCAGTCTTGAAATAGTGGAACTCGGCAAATTTTGTGGCACTTGATTTGTCTTCTGTGACGGGTTATATGTAACTGGATCGAGAGTTATCGAGTAGGCATCATGCTCTTTTTTGTGTCCTAGAGCTTGGCCTGAGAAAGTAAACATGAACAAAGTATTCAACCACGGTAGAGGCCCTATCTAAATATGTCATGTGGGTCTCTGTTTTCCAATCAAAAGTGGGTGATTCAAGTTTATTCGCAATGGAAAAAACTTGTGATCTTGAATAGCAGTTCATAAATGCTTTAATTGTAATTCAATTCTTCTGATTAGGACTTTAACTTGTGCTATAGAGTTCCTAGTTACTCCAACTTGCCTAGTCAAATTTCCAAGCCTTTAACCATTATTTACATTTCTTGGTTTATATATGATTTTTAAGGAATTGGTTTCAGTTTGAGCCAATCTAATGTGATGATCAATCCTTTCGTTCAGATTGATGAAGAGAATCATAGTTGCAGCTAATCGTATGGGGATGAGAGGCGGTCGACCGACAAACAAAAAGCAAGGAATTCGGATAGCATCTTAAACATATAAGAAGGTAACATTAGAAGTTAACGCAAATATGGGTGCTTGTTTTGAACTAGATAAGTTGGTCAACTTAATTGGAACCGGACGAACCAGATAGTATCTCTCATTCGCAACTCACCATTTAGTTATCGGGTTGGCTCGGAGTGATGACTAAACTCTCCGATGGAAGGTAAGAGGTATCGACAAAATCTCTTCTTTGACTCAACTCTACCTTTGACAAAATCTCTTGTATTATGACAATGTTTCATGTTTGTTTAGGTAATTTTTATTTATTGTAGTCTTAACGTCTAAAATACCAATTTTTGGAGTTTTCAAATTATTTAAATCTTTTATTAAACCCTTGCTATTTTACTTATAATTATTAACATGATTAATTCACTTAATAAAATAATGATGAAGTGGGTATATTATGTATTATCATGTTTGGTGATCCTGTCTAAAACTGGGCAGATGTTGTTGGGCCGCACGGTGCTGAGATGGATCGCAGGTTGACTGAGCGTAGACTGTCCGGACACATGGTGCCTCGTCCTCCCGATTCTTGCATGCACTCGCACAAACTCACAGACCATTAGAGACCAAACCAGGGAAGGGGTCCTCAGCTCTGGTACTCTGACGCTCAAGTCAGTGAGGTGACTGAGAGGAGAATAAGAACTGTAGATGAATAGTAAATGTGTGCGCGTACCTCCGTCGGAAGCCAAAAACCCCTATTTATAATGGGGGCTTACCATTTAAGGTTAAGCCGTCTGACACTTTGACACCTTACCTTATCTAGGCATGCTATTTCTGTATGGGTGTCAGGTATAGAAGCTTCACTGGTATGCTCTGTACATTGCACCCCATATGTCTCCTGACATTATGACAGCTGGTTCACTATGCGTCAAAGGGTAGGTGGAGCGTTGTTCCCTGGGGATAGGCCGTCTGTCCTAGTGAAGCTCCTGACCATTCTGTTGCCTCCTCAAGTAGGACCGATGCGCAGGCTTGCCGACTGGGTCGTCTGCTTGACCAGGCTAAAGGTGGTCGGGTGCACAGCTAGTTTGCTCCCCTTTGGTCGTCCGGCCGACTGAAGGGGACGGGCCCGATGACTCTATTGGTCCTTACTGGTGTTAGTTGCACTAACCGAGCCCGCAGGCTGGACAGTGTGACGGGTCCACG
>JBBPFP010000032.1:2049728-2066822 GCA_037974795.1 Kaempferia galanga
GGAAACCGAAAAGAGATATTCTCCTCGCCGGAGAGTGAAGGAGGTGACCTTTCAAAATCACCGGAGACCGAAGTAGATGACTTACCTCGCTGGCAACTAGAGTTGAAGAACTCACCTCACCGAATCATTTATTGCATACATGTGTGATGGTTTGTGTTGGTTGAGTGAGAAAAGATCAAAAGTGAGTCGACAGATTGAATTGAAGTGCAATTCAAATCGCACAAAGGTTAAAGAATTCGAGTATTACTTTGCTACACACTAGACATAGTGGATATTTGAAGCTAAAATGAAACCATTAAAATTTTGTTTTCTTTAATACAATTTCAGTTTCTAAAAGAAAATAAAATAAAATAAAATTTGAGGATATTTTAATAATAGGTGAAATAAGTTTTTTTTATAACATTTACTTGTTAAAAAATATGAAAATTTTCCTGATATTTTATGTATATAACGTAACTGAGTTCTCTGTCAAGATGTACAATAAATTGCACACTCTGATCGCCGCCACTTCCATGGACGACCACGGCGGTGCGCTGACGGCGAAGCTTTGGCATCAACAGCTGGACGGAATCCAGCCGTTGGCGCCACTTTTTCCCGCCTTCCTCTCGCGCTCTCGTTGTCGGATGCGCCTTAACGTTGTCGTTGTCGGTCGATAAAAGCCAGGGCGATCGGCTCCTTTCCTCGCCGAATCCCTAAAAACCCTAAATCGGTGCGCGCCGACGATCTCCGGTGAGCGACTTGCTGCTTTCTGTTCTGTCCCCTTCAAAATTGTATTCCTTGTTCTTTCTTTATCATGATCTTCGAGTTTTAGTTCCGCTTCCTTCTCTAAAGCCGATTGATCCTTTTAGGGCAGATATCTAAAGTGAAAAAAGATCGCTTTTTGTTCTTTTAGTTCAACATAATCTTAGTAGTTCCGGGTGTTCTGACTGATAACCTTCGCAAAGCTAGAGTGAATGGCCGGGCCGTCGAGACGAGTTACGAGGATGCGCTCCGGCGGGGTTCCTTTGCAGGAAGATAGCCAACCGATAGTTGTTCTGGATCTCGACCTCAACTCGACTCCGTCTGAGAGCAGCGAGTTGGAGGAGTCTTCTTCTACTTCATGCCGGCGAATTAATCCCACTGGAAATCTGCTGGAATCTGCCCCTCCACCTCATGCTTCAGTTATTGATGTAGATCAAATCGAATATGTTTCAGGTATTATACATATATCATCTTTGTTCACCGATGGATACAAGATGTGGAATTATATACTTCAAGAGGATTTAGCGATCACATTTTGTTTGCATGACATCAACATAACACAGATGAAGGAAGATCAAGGCAGGCAAAGATCATCGACTGTGAATCATATCCAGATTCGGAGGGGGTGCAAAATTCTTCAAAGGTAAAATGCGACTGTCTTATGTGTTAATTTGCTGTTTCTTTTTGATGATCAGCGCTTAACCTCTTGAAGGATGTATGCATTATTAAACCATCTCGTCAGTTGAGATCGTTCGACTAGTCTAGGAGTTGTTCCTGGTGAAGATGTTCTTAGCATCTCCTTCTAGCTAGAGAGTATGAGCAGTGCCAAGGTTAAAATTTTCTATTTAAACTGCAATTATAAAGTTCATTAAAATTTAACACTGTTGGTTGCCTTCCAATAATACGTCTTAGTCATAAATGTGTGACATTGTGTATGAAGTTATTTACCAACAATGTAGAGCTTCTGTTGATGATTCTATTCAAAGTGTTGCTAAAAATATTGTGAACAGCTCATTTACGGATGCTAGAACGATATCTATCTTAGTATCCGATGATTGTTTTTATCAAAGCTAGCATGAATGTAGTTATATAACGACATTATTGTTTTTATCAATGCTAGTGTGTATATTACTACTTAATGACATTATAGTTCTTTCTATTAGAAATGTTATTCAAATTGTTGCTAAAAATATTATCAACCTCTCAATTAATGATGTTAGCTCGACATTTATATGAGCATCAATAGAGTCTGCTTAGGTTAATAGTATTAACCATAACTCATTGCTTCCAATTTGTATACTAGATATAGTTTTAGTTTTGATTTCCTTGTTAAATAACACTGATGATTGGCTTAAAATACAGGGGAAGAAAGTGACTCAAGTGCCTCCGGTTCCAAAGGAACCCTCCCTCACATGTTTTATGTGCATGGATCCACTAAGCGAGGCAGCGACTACCGACTGTGGGCACATCTACTGCTACAGCTGCTTAAGGGAATTCATCCAAACCCACAAGGAATGCCCTACTTGTGGGAAGAAGCTGGCCATCAGCAATTTCCACAGGCTCTATTTACCAGCTATGGAATGAGCTATTGCTTTTGTCTTTTTAATTTGGGATGAGTCTTTTTGCCTTTGCTTGCTTGCTTTTACTCAAGTCCCATATCTTCAAGGTTAACAAACAAGTTCTATGCTTAATGTGTTTTCATAATTGTGCTCACTGAGAAAGAGTTCAACTAAGATCCTTGCAATTCTATGTAATAATGGCTTTTCTTTTGGAAAAAATATTATTATTCTTTTGTATGTGTGTTACTGAAAGATCCAATCTAGTGGATAAAATTTAATTATTGTTGTTATATGTTACTGAAATTCACTATTGTAGTAGTAACTTGGTATATGGTAAGAGAATTAGATTTCAATTTAAATTCATATGATGATATTGTTAAAGGAGGTTTAATGCTAGTACTTTCTTGATCCCCCAATTGACTATGAGAACTAATGTTGAGTAACTAGTTTTATAATTATCTTTGTAACACTACTATAAAGATAGTTATAAAGATTATTATTCTTGTCGGTAATTGGAGGTTGATTTTTAAAGTTAACCAATAAAATATAAAATTGTTGAAAATAGGTATGAAACTAAAAAAATATATCATAGTTATAGATCATAATATAAATAAATAATTGTTCTCCTCTTCCTTCAATTTCATCTAAGTAAACAAGACAAATGAAATTGATTTTTTTTTCTTCAAAAAAAAGTATATAGTTCATATCTTTTTCCTCTTCACTTAAATTGCATTCTATTTTTTTAGGATTTAGGAAATGAAAAAACCTCACTTTTCCATTTTTTAGCACCTCTATTGTAACTGAAATAGTTTCCTTTAACAAAACACAACCAGCAAGCACCCCAATGAATACAATAGCCAATACAAAAGCCAAAGCTTTACCACCATATTTTACTGCCATATTAATTATATTTCCTTAGATAAGAATTTTCTTAGATGATTCTAATATATATTTCTGAGATCCATCATGTAGTGAAACATTGATTTCGAAAAGCCAGTTATCGACTCGATGGTATGAATCAAAATGAACATAGCTTGACCATCAAAGAGTCCAAGAACATTGGCTTCAGTAGTGGTTTTTCAAGCCAGTGCCAAGTTACTGCCATGAGAAAGGAAGAGCTTGAGATGTCTTATCGGAATACCCTTCGTTGCCGGTTTGAAATATACCCTGACAATGAACACCAGCGGCATCGGCATTCGAAACCGAGACAGTCCTCACATTTTCAATGCTCGAACATGAGTATCTGACTGGAGAAATGGCTTCCGATGCAGCGGAGTGAGAGCACTGAATGAGATTACCATACTGCATACTTGCGATGAGAGGCTGACCGATGTAAACCTGATCGGATGATAGCATCATGGAGCTTGGGTTGGTGCCTGATGTCTGATTTGGTGATGACAGAAGAGAGAGAGCACAATCAGATCGGAAGACTTGGCTTAGACCATTGGCGAACATCTTGTTGCTGCTGCTGCCGCCGCCACCTACAACCGATGGAACAAAAGATCCAATTGCTGACATGTTGTTGAGGCTGCTCTCACTCTCTTGAAAGAAAGGGAATTGGAATTGCTTCCTTTCTTTGTTGTTGTAGCTGTGAGAAGAATTTGAAAAAGAGAGGTCCCAGTCAAACAGATCTGATGCAGTGTGATGCGTGGATCGCATATCGTCTTTGAATTTTATGATTCCAGACCAATTTGGTTCTGTCGATGCAGTCGTAAAGGCTTGAGAATGTGCTGAAAACATTTCTGCACATCCAAAAGAATTGGTTTCTGCAGTTTGTTTGTCAGCAATATTGTTACACTTTGTTCTGACTTACAAAATATCCAAGTTGATAAAAGATACATCACAGTTAAGATTACCTGAGATTAAAATACCTGAATTCGACAAATACGGATGGGGCTTCCTTCGACGTCTATTGTGCCCGTCGAGACGCTTGCGACAGCTTCGCTTTACGTCATCAAATTCTATTAACCAATGAAACCTGCAGATCAATTGAATGTTCTTCACTCGCAGGAGAGCCACAGAGGAACCATGCCCACTTCAAGAAAAAAAACTTCCAAGACAACAGAACTGGCTCACAATCAATTATCACACAACTTACGATAACTTGCATAGAGTTCATCATTTGGATAGAATAGGTCCATAGTGACTCATGATTATGATCGCAAGTCAAAGAATTGACTACACTACAGGACAATGGAGCAGAAAGAAGGAACAGAAGATCTGTAAGCACAAGCAATTAGCTTAGAGGCAGCTCTACTGTTACAACTACGGAGAAAGCAATCAAATCAAGTTGGAAGATGAAGGAAGCTTATAATCAAAGTATTCACATCATAATCCAACATAATCTTAGTGTTATACACAACAATACCATATTATCACTACGTACTACGAACAAAGCCTCCTTTGGCATAAACTCGGGGAAAATTTTCCTAGGGAAAACATTCCCAGGGATGTTATTCATAACGTTTTACTGCTCATAAACAATTGCTATACTGAATGAAACCTAAGTAAAGATATTTATGCTCAAAGACAAGTTCCTGGTAGTTAGTTCATTTGTAGCCTTCTGCAGCTGTGTTAATCAGGTTGTGGTCCTCAATCCAAGGACCCATTAGAATTCAAAAGCACATGCGGATACAGGAATATCTAAATCATTGTCATTCGATCTTCATAATCATGTTTGTCAATAATGCCAAAAAAATGATATGGAATCCCATCAACTGTACATAGACTCGATGATCTTCCAATCAATCTTTCACTAGTTTCTGGTTTTTGTGTAACAAAATTCTTACCTTAGTTTCCTATGAAGTAAATATGATATAGAATTCACTTAAAGAACAAGCTTTACTAACATAAGAAACCTTATGTAAGACTTAAAATTACTAGAGCCTTTACCTGCTGCACTGCTGGCAAAATCGTTGTTCTTGGCCTCCGATTAGAACTACCGGAGTCTTTGAATGAACCTCACAGACCTTGTGGCGACGGTGATACTCCCTGCACTTACTAAGATCTGCTTTGCATCCATCAACCATGCATGAAGCAATCTGAGCTACATTGCTTAGTGATCGCTGTCTCTTCGACAGGCTAGACAAAGACACTGCGGTGATCGTCGTCACTGTCGATATATTTGGTTGTTCTCTCCGGCCGGAGGCACTTGAACCCCCGAGCTTGAGATCAACAGAGCACTCCACACCATTCACCATCAATTGCCGAGGAGAACTGAGTTGTGATCCCTCTGACATGGGGACAAGGTTTGCTTCAGTATCGCGGTTCAATTCAGGAAAATCCCATTGAGGCATCTTCAGATCCGAGTCCATGTAAAAAAACTTTCTTCTCTTCCCTCTGTTGTCACTATCCCCTCACAACAAACCTCCAAATCTTGTTTTTTTTTTCTCCTTCTCCACAAAGCGCCGACACAAGAAAAAGAGGCCGGGATCTCAGTCGGCAAGGAGATGCTAAAGGATGAAAAGTTAGGTCAAAAAAAAAAAAAAAAGACAGACAAGAATTGAAGTGTGTCAACCAAGGAAACAGCTGATAAAACAAGAACTTGGCAAAGGTAACGAGGAAAAGGGCATGCCAACACCCGGCCAAGCCTAGATCATCGCTAAAAACAAAATTTTGAATCCCCCAGCACCTGGTTCGTACCTGCGGAGGATGGATAAAGAAAGAAGGAAGAGGATGCAGGCCGCAGCAGCAAGCAACTCTCTCGGCGCTGCTCGCATTGGCAATCACAGTCACGTAAGAAGTTTTCAGTACCGGCAGAGGTTTGAGGTGCAATTATTGGCAGGAGAATAGCAGCAGTAGCAGTAAAAGTGGAAGTTTGCGAGAAGTGAGTTATAAATGGGAGTGGTTAATGGTTTGAAGTGGAGCAGAGTAGAGCAGAGCAGAGCAGCCAAAGGCTGAGCAGGTCCAGAGGAAGAAAGCAAATGGGCTTGGAGATGTTCTGCCGTGGTTATTTTTAGGGTTTACTGTGTGGGTCATCGTGTAGGGCATCAAGGGAAAATGGGACAAAACAAACAAGTACAAAAGTCAAGAGTAGGGCGTTCCATTTTAATTTAAAAAAAAAATCATTCCATTTCACTGTTCAGCCCTTTAGAAGTATCTAAGTGTCTTATTGGTATTATTCATATTATTATTTCATGTTAAAATTTTACATCGGACAAAAATAGTATTTATTGGGGAAAAATTGGGTGATTTTATAGTTGTTATATATAGTATAACAATTATAATTTTGTAATTGCTACAATGCGTACTTAACATGTTCAAAAATATTCAAGTTGTATGTAAATTCAAATTTGTTCATTTATCATTTACGTTATAGCAACTATTAAATTGCAACTGATACTGATACAGATTCGACCTGTCATAACTGTTATGTTATAGCAACTACTATTTTATAACTACTACAACTTATCTGATCAATTTAAAATTCAGTAAATAGTATTGAATACTTCGACAAAGCAATAAGGTAATGTTACACGATTATAACGCCTTTTAGAAAGCGAAAAAAAACACCCCCTTTAAATTTTTGCCCAAAAAAAACAAAAAAGATAAAATTGAGTGGACTTTATGTTCTAAGTTAATAACAAGGCATTTATATTAATTTAATAATTTATTATACTAAATTTGAAAACAAAAAAATCAAGTTTGTATAACCATTGCAAAACTTGATTCATTTTATTTGAATAAATTATTATTAAATAAGTTTGAAAAAAATAAAAAAAAAAGTTTAACTCAATTTGACTGGCTCTGGAGTTACCAGTAACCCTCCAAATGGATGAGTTTCACTAGTGTCTTCTGAAGGACTAAGAGCTAGTTAAGTCAGCAGGGGTCCAATCAGTGTTGCTTATGTTTGTTTGGCTGGTTTGATGGACAGAGGTCTGAAATGGAAGCTGAATCACCAAAGCAAAGCTCTCGAATCAGTGAGCAGCAGCTTGCCTCCAGACTGTGATCTGATATGATCTGTTGTGTCATCGAAAGCAACTCATACCTTTATGCTTTCAGATGCCCATCACAGTTTTAACATTTCACGGCCTCACCTCCCTCTCTCTCTCCCTCCTTTATGGTCTGTCTCCACCTGTTGCGGCATATCTGTCAACCTGAGGGATGAGATGAAACTAATCTGAATAATCTAATAATTTATTCAGGGGTCCCTTCGGCAATTGAAACTGTGAGTATATGAACATGATCAGTAGAAATGTTAAATGTTTCCTTTAAACAAATCCTGAGTGATCAGAATTTAATCGACATCTGATGGCTAATGACCGGTGACGAGTGTGCTAATTCTTGTGGTCCTCTCTTTGTCTTTGCTGTTGGTTCGGTTGAGCGTACTTGGAGGAAAAGAAAGTGAGATCAATGGCATCTGATTCAGTGACTCGAGAAGGGGCGAGGACCATCTCAGGAATTATTGTATTCTTGCGCTTTGGCGGTTTCAATTAATTCGGTGGTCCACACTGGACATAATAAAAACATGGGTCGGAGAGACTTGGAAGAGAAGTCAGTCAATCATTAATGCTTTGAAAAAGATTTTTTTAAAAAAAAATGAACACGAAGATGGTGTTCTCAAGAAGCAAGGATCATCTACCTCGAATTTGATGCTCTGTTTGTGTCTGAAAGGAAAGGAATGTTAAGTTTCATACATACATAATCATGAACTCGTTAATTAAATGCAAATGGATAAACCGAGGATCGTCCAACCAAAATCTAGTGAACCGACCAATACTGTAACCACATAAATATACACACAGTTGCTCGGCAAAGAGAAAAGACACGACTAAATCAATTAAATTTCCAATACATAATAGAAAAGTACAACAAATGTTACAAGTGTACTATAGGAGCAAAACTATAAGATGAGGGAGCATGTCAAAGCTTCCACTTCGGCGTAAGTTACTTTTTAGGATTGGCACAATTGACATCTGAAATGTATTGAAAGACAAGGGAGAAACAGCAGTCACCTTTGCAAATGTATCGAAAAATAAGTGGCAGCTGCGGAAGCTACCTTCCCACGTAGATAGAACTTCTTGGCTATTAGTGGGCGAACATCATCCACACCAACTAAGATCTCCAAGAATGGAAGTACCAAAAGTAACTCTCGGTCATCACGGCTATCAAACCAGCTCTCGATAGGAATGTCATTGCCCAAATGCCTGAGGATAAATAGATTTCATCAAATATCCAAGGTGAGCCTTACTGTTTTTCACAACTAAAGCCATATCGCATTAAAAATAATTTACAATAATGAATACAGTGGCAGGCCAAGATTATAGGTTCATGTAACACATTTTTGCTTGTGCTAAGGAAATTGCGCACATATACACCAGATCCACTCATCATCATATCAAATAGTGTTGGTGCCAATTTTTTAGAATTAAGTAGATTTTATCCCTCGATTGAACTTTGAGCAACTACTACTAATAAGATTTTGACTCCACTGAATCATTTCTCATTGCCCTCACAAGAATTTTCATTTTCCTATCTCCACTCTGCGAACCTTGACCCTCATCAACTAGATGCCAGAAATCATTGTGACCAAAACGTCGACAGCACCACAATTCATTTTGCATGAGAAATTAAAAAAACTGAATGTTGCTCCATAAAACTGTAAGCAAATCATCACCTAGCAAAAATATTGCAAATTTTGCATATTTAATGATAATAGAAAACCAACTACCTGGGGAGAATTGTCGATGATAATAACATGCGCCAAATCCCGACCAAGGACAGATAGATCCTCAGATAATTACCTTCTCCAAATACACAAGATTCCCGATAAACACTTCTGTTATTACCCGAGGCTATGAAAGATGGAGGAATGGCGAAGCAAACCTGCTCATCACCAGAGGCTTGGTGGGACGGCTATCTAACACACTAAATGTTGGATTTGCCTATTCTATTCAAAATGTAGTAGACTACTTGGCTAGTCATGGTGTCCGAGCTCTCCCAGGAAGGCGATATTCAACTACCGAGATACAAGAACAAAATTGGATAATACGTCATACAACAATAAATATACCAATGCAGCCGACTGAGGTACGCACTAGAAATTTACGATGGCGGAACAATCTTCTTTGTGGATCAATTACATTCAGTAGCTGTTCAGCATATATACTTTGACTTGCTGTAAATATAATAGCCTCGAACATGCTTGCGACTTTTTCCAAGAAGTCGTTCAGATAAGGTCTGCAGCACACATAAATGGTGTGCTCTTTAAGATTGAAATTGACTGGAAAATTAAAATCTGCATTTTCACACAGTTCAAGTGTAGAGTGCACCAGAGTTTCTGTAAAGATAATGAGCTGTCAACAAGTTGAACTTGAAGAATAAACCAATGGTATGAAAGGATGCAACACAATGACAAAATGTCATGTATAATATAGCAGTTCTCAAGATATGATGAAAAACAAGCAAGGACCAATGTGTGTATTTTTGCTGCGAGTCAATTTAACCACCAGCTAAAGAAGAGGTCATCAGACAATCATCACAACGAATCTAGATTCTAGGGCATGCCATCCATGAGAAATTCATATATAGTGCATTCCCCATTGCTGATCCGATGTTTACCATGGTCATCAATATCAGTTTTGGTATCTGACATCAGAAAGAATTAGGTATCATCAACATCAGCTAGAAAGAAAAGGAATCAGTAGGGGAAAAAAGTAAAAATTAAGAAAAAGGATTTAAACAATAAAATAAATGTGTTTAATATGATATAACAAGAGATGTTCAAAAACCTAAGAATATATGATATGTTGTATAGCCCACAACATTCTCAATTTCATGTCAAAATGTATCTTTGAAATAAAAAGAGTAGACCTATATGATTATTGATATCAAATACTATTTCAAGGTGGCGCATAAAATGTTTTTCCATCATCACCATCGTTTAAGGATAATGGCAAAGATGTTGATACTGTAAATCATTATTATTGTTATATTATGCAATTATCTATCTGAGCTTCTATTATAAATTAATATATTACTATATAGAACTTACAGTAAGCTAACTGTTACTAGATTAACAGTAATAATATTATTACTTGTTATATTATAATAACAATAATTATGACAAATAACAATATTAATCAAGTAGATAATTTTATTTTGTTTTTAAATCAATAGAAACTATATATCATTTCAAATAATAATTAAGCAAATACTTGTATATCAATAACAATCAAATATGAATTGGTAAATAATTGTATGATTGATGACATTAATATTTTTATAATAACCAAATAAACATCAACTACTTTTTATTTATACTTATTGTGAAATTATTAATTAGCCTAAATCAAATATTTATAATCTAAATATTAGTAATTTTTCTACTATAAATCAAATTTCCTTACACATAGCATATCAAATTTAATGGTTATTAGCAATAATAACAGTAAAAACCTATGGCATGTTGCTTGATAGTGATAACTTATTGCATATTACTCAGTAATATGGTATCAGCACCTTGATCCTCATCCTTTTGTTTACAATCAGTATCAAGTAATGAAGTAAATACTATGGATAACAATAAAATATGAATTGGTAAATAATTATACGATTGATGATGTTATTGTTTTTTTATTAATCATGTAAATATTAACTACTTTTTATTTATAATTACTCAAATTGATGGTGATATCATTGCTATATTAGACATTTTTATTTATGATTACTTCAATATTAATATTATTTAGAATAAACCAAATAGTTCAACATAAATATTACAAATTTTAGTATTTCACTATTGAAACTTTTCTTATCTGATACAAAATTACATATCAAATTTAAGAGCTATTAGCAATGATAATAGTAATAAATTATGATATGTTATTTAATAGTGATAATTTAAGTAGCCAAAATGGTATGGTACCTTAAACTTACCCTGCTGTTTACTGCCAATTATACTTACTACTGATAAGATATTATAAGTTTTCTTTCCAGTCTACCCACATTCTAATCAATCAATATAATAACATTGTTATTGTCAGATATATTAAAAACAACACAATAATAATTACTAGTTCATCACAATATCAAAGCTCCACTTCTCAAGAGATGCAATTTACGACCAACCTCATCCACTATCAACTAATATTTAATTGAACAATAATTTTATAATAGTTGACCAATTAATCTTTAGTTAATATTATTTATAATAAAGGAGAATATTATAATATAAAATTTTAATCAAGCACAAAAACTATTAATAGTTAATGATATTAATTTATTGCATATTAAATGATAAAATAGCATATTATATATATACATATGAATTTTAGCCTACACACCCACCTGGTCGACCCTCACAGCTCCGGGCGCCTGGACCTAGTCCGGGTGCTCGTAGCTTTTTGCATGTGAGGGTCGCCCATGATTGTCGCCTATATAGTGTTGTGCAAGGTAATAGAACTGTATATATATATATATATATAGAAACTTGATATGCTGTAAGCCGTTCACTGTGGAACGGTCCACAACATGTTCGTCGAGACACCCAAGCGCCTCAAGCCTTTTTAAAAAAAAAAAATCAAAAAATTCTTAAATCCTAACCCTCAAATAGATATATTATACCCCTTGAACATCTAAATTTTTTTATACACTATAACCCAAGAGGGAAGCTTGAAGCTTAAAGGGAAAATCTTATTAACTTAAACTTATTATAACCCAACCCCTAATTCTAAATTCTTAAACCTAAATACATATAATACCGCGTGATCATCTAAAATTTTTAATTTTGAACACTATAATGCAAGAGGGAAGCCTGAACCCTAGAGAGAAAATCTTATTGGTTCAAACCCATTATAACTCAACTCTTAAATCTTAAAATCCAAAACCTAAATACATATAATATACCCAAAAGAAATAAAAACAAAAAAGGCTCGAGGCACCTGGATTTAATCCAAGCGCCTCGACAAACATGTTACAAACCGTTCCACAGTATATCAATATATATATAAATTTGTCCAATATTAGATAAATTACATAATTTCCAATTGCATCATTGGCTCAAGTTGGAATCCGATCAAAATTGCCCAAATTTGATGGTCATGTTGTGTACTATGAACAAACAATCTTTGGAAATTATATATATATATATATATAGGCAAACCTCAGATGCATGGCCCCAATATATCAATCAAATTTGGAACAGAGATCGACAACTATGGTGTGTACTATAATCCAAGCAATCTCAAAGGAAAACCAAATAAAAATTCCACATATAAAGAGAGAGTAAACCATGCTCAAACTAACTCTGAGCTGTCAACTTATTCGTAGTTTGTCCAGATACTTGTACTAATAACCAAGCAATGTCAAAGGATAAACAATCAAAATCTACCAAAATGAATAAAATACTGTGCTCAAGGATGAACAGTCAAACATCTAGTAGATCATTCTTTCACAAGTAGCTCAAGTTATAACTTTAAATCGCTCTTTCTCAAGTTTCATAGTTGATAGAAAACCTTTATAAAAATGCACTCACAAAATCCTGTCAAATGTATCCTTTCGGATAATGCAGTAATTCTCAACATTTGACACGTTCTTTATAAATATTGTAATGGTATATGGCCAACAAGGCAAATGAGCGTCTTCAAAATTATTTCCAGGATGCACTTTGCCAAAAATAGCAATTATTAAACCTCAATGTGATGTGTTATTAAATCTCAATGTCAACATGCTTGTCCATTCTTTAATCCACCTGCCACAATCAGCTTGGCCTATTATTGCACTGAGTGACCGAGTCCATTTTTCTCTTGTCTATGTTTAAAATCACCTCCTAAAAGTCAGGTTTCAAACTGATGTTTGAAATACTGTTCTATTAGAGAGATCTAGGTCAGACAATAGTGTTCAAGGGTACTGATGAGCTAATGATAATTCTACTGCAATTGATAAATTGATTATTGCATCACGTTAAAATACTATCATTCAGCCACTATCCGTTAACAAAATTTATAATCATGTTTTGATAAAGAAAAAAAGAACTTGTTCATATTCGGAGGTTAATAAAAAAAACAAATGTGCACCCGCATCTAGCCTAATTTCCGTCATTAGAACAACAATTAATTGCAAAAGAGAAACACGTCAATATTCAACCAAATTTATAAATCTATTCTGGAATTCATCAAAGAATATTGGCCTAATGATATCCAACGAGTATTGGTAAAAGATGTGCTTATATGTTTGTCAAAAGAGAAAAAAGAAAATCAAGCAATCCAATGAAGGAAAAAAAAAGCATAAAGTTTGCTATTTTGAGTCGAGCTATCATACCATCCAGATCCAAAACAAGTGTTTTCGATGGGCAGCTCCATGTTTGTTTAGGAAGGAGAAAAGGCCGAAATCTAGGAACCATAGCTGACAATTCAGGTAAATCTCTAATGAATAAAAATGGATCAAAATCACCAAATTCATCATTTTCATCGGGCTCAATAGAACCATCAGTTGACATTGAATCTTGGCTTTGCTCATCCACACATTCTAGCTTAGAATTCTGCATGGTAATATATATAGCTGAAACTTTACAAGAAATATTTCCCAACTCACTATATTCATCATTGCATGACAACTTTGTATGTTTTGACCCTCTATTGTAGAAATCACTATCAGAGTTCTGAATATCTGAAGCTTCGTGAAGCATCAAATTACCATAGTTTTCACAAGCAACACTCCTGATTTCCGTATGTTTATTATCAGTTTGCAATGTAACAGAATTGAAAGACCCATACTTTGAATCTTTGACATCAAATCCATGATGATCTTCATCATTGATCTTTGAGTACTCTACAAAATCAGATGGAAAAAAAATTAAAAAGAATAAGAAACAAAAGTTTGTATGTACCCACATGACCATATTTTGGTGGTCAAGAAATTCACCAAAATCAAACTACCATAGAGTTAAAGAAAGTTTGTTTAGGCAAAAGGCATGGAGGAGAATAATTAGCTTACAACAAAGACAGAAAAGAGGACTACCTTGACAGACGTGTATAGGGAGCAAACATGTAAAACAGGCATAATATCTTTATGTTGCTGTCAGCATTAAGTGCAGTAGCAATCATACAAAAATATCTGAAAAACTCATAATTACTTAAGAGGTATTGTTCTAGACATTAAAATACAATTGCCAAAAATCAACTACAATAAGATTCTTAAGACAATAGTTGTCTTAATTTTTGGTGCCTGTGAGGCCTTAAGCCATAGCTGTATAAAACAACAATAACAAAGGATTTCACAAATATATTATTTTAAGTTTGTCATAATAAATTAGTAGAAATTATCATACAGATTGTTGATTGAGTAATTTCATTTTCTGATTGATAGAGGGACAATCTCAAATACTAAGAGCATCACTTAGTGATGTAGCGATGCTATATTCCCAAGTTAATAGATTTTAAAGCCAAGTAGTTAGTGCATACACTAATGATGTTATATTGTACTAGTATTCATTAGTTCATAGGTTAATAAACCTTTTTATTCTCAAGTTGGAGGTATTTTTTAGAAATGCAATGTCTAACAGTGATATATTCACCATCATCAAGCCATGTTAGTGCCAATTATTTACGGTCAGCTATATAAATTTTATACTTCAAATGAACTCTATGCAAATGTATGTTAATAGTAATGTTCAACCTGTTAAATCACATTTAATTACATTTAACTAGGGCTTTCTTTGTTCTCCCTCTATCCCACAGGCCTACAATTTTTGTCTATTCTCCCTCTAACATACATCCCTTTAAAGCTAATAAATTCAACTTTCTAATTACAACATTAATCCATAATTTCTGAACATGTTCTTACCGTCTTCAATATAATTTTGCACAATGAATCATATATTTACACCGAAATAACTCTCAAGCAGCAATATTTATGATTTTAATTCCTTTTATCTCATGCTCATCTTAACCTGTTTAATTCTGCAAAGGTAAAATTGATCCACCCTCCCAGTCAACTTTATTTTATCAAAATTCCATTTTTTGTTACGGGCAATTTTGTTATGGGTAAAGGGCCCAAGTATAAATATATAAAGGAAAAGAACCTATTCATAATATTTTGTAATAATCAAAATGAATATCTAATGGTAGAGGTAGAGGGGGGTTCCCCATAATCTCAAAATGATATCCAAGTCACTTGACTCTTGGAGACCATACCAGCCCATTCTGATGTTGGGATCACTCTATTATCCATGTGGCATTGTTTGTATTCGTCATTGTCTTCTAATCATGTGTGCTTCCAGCTTCTTAACATAACAATGCCAAAGCCATGACACAAGCACTCCTCAACTGATCATTTGATCGTTTGGCACTTCCTTTAGAACACCCACAGCCACTTGAGTTTTCCCAATCGCATGACCTCAATGCTACATCTCTTGCTCATGAATTCACATGACTCATCTACTTGCTTCATCTTTATCATCATCTCTCAGAACACATTCCTTGTCAAATCAACCTTCGGACACAAAAACCAACTTGCATTAGACCTGCACATGCCACCCCACCAAAACGTTGCTAATCACATGAGAAATCTTTGTCGTTGATTGAAGTTTGTCGCATATCACACATTTTTTTATGCTAGCACTAGGTATCCAACCCTTCAAGCCGACTAATCTTGGGGATGACAGGCCCACGGAAGTTTTCCACCTGCCATCAAGGTAAATCCAGAAGTTCTCGTAGCAGGTGGCTAGCAACCCAACATCCCTGGTTTGGTTGTCATCCATGGGAAGAAAAATGCTCGCAGTGCACGGTAGCTGGGAATCAAACCATGGGTGCTTGGGAGACTGCATGGGTGCCCTACCGTTGCACCATGGCTCGGGGATATCACGCGTACCCTTCATTGCAACTTCTCTTTTTTCCCTAAGTTTTTAACCAAATTTTAGCCACTCTTGAGCTCTTCATTTCCAAGCTCAACCAAAGCTATTCTAGCCCAACAATGTCAAAATATCAAAGTCAATATCAAACTCAAGGAAGCCCAACCTTCCACTTCCCTTGTATATGCAACTCAATTTGATTTCATTGTTCATTTTCTAATGAAATACACAATTCTATTAGCACTAGATTGTTGTTAGTGTTTTGTCTCAGTAAATCATCTTAACTGAAAGCTTGATTTGGAAAATTAAATTTAGCTCTTCAACAATATAACATCACTAAGCGCATTAAACTCACCTCAACAAATACTCTTCTTATTGTTTACATAGATGATATTGTAATCACTAGTAACAACTTCATTGGTATAGCAAAATTAAGAGAATATATCCATCACCACTTCAGGACTAAATTGTTAGGTGCCACCCTTAAGAACATCTTTGGAATAGAGGTTGTTAGCTCAAAAAAAGCATGTATCAGACATGCTCGTGGAGGTGAACATCCTAGGGACTAAATATATACGTATCAAAATGTTAAATCAATACCAAAACAAAGCATTAAATCATCCAGAGAAGTACAAAAATTAATAGGAAAATAAAATTATCTTATAATTACCAATGTGATATTTGTAAGATTATTAGTCATTTTTAGAAAGTCCATATCATCACCATTGAATAGAAGCTACAAGGATTCTACATTACCATAGATTACCAATGTGATATTTGTAAGATTATTAGTCATTTTTAGAGAGTCCATATCGTAAGTACCCTGGATTATTTAATATAGTCAACTAAGTTAAGTTTGGTCTGTATATTTGATCCTTGGCTAAGCGTGCAGGAGCTTAGCAACACAAGAAGTCGAGCGAAAAATGCAACGGACAAGAAGAGCGACACGGAAAGCAAGTCAACAGGCATAGTGCGTTCGAGAGACGAGAAGCTGTAAAAGAGTAT
>JBBPFP010000032.1:2071034-2082028 GCA_037974795.1 Kaempferia galanga
ATTTTAGTAGTTACTGAGTATAAAATCTTACTGTGCCCTCATTTTTATCTTTCTACTTTGATATTTAGTCATTACATATACTGAATACATACACTGTTTTGTTGCTTTTGAAACCTCTGCAAACCATTAATTTTGTTATTTGTTTGAGGCAACATGGCGTTACACGGGAAATATTATTAAAAAATAGAATTTTTTATTAGTCAAAATATGCCCGTTACATTGAAGTGGCACCACTTTAATATACTCAACCATAAATAGGAAGCAAATGCTCCATTAAACTCACAAAAGGATTCCAAGCCAAAATAGAGCAATTATTCAAAATTCAATATCAATTCAAAATTCAAAATTTAAATTGTTTGGCATCAATGTTAACAGTCTTTGTTGTCAATAAATGGTGGATGAACTCTCCCATAAAGTCATACCCTGAATCAGTATTCTTTTAAATACTTTGATTTACCCATATGGTGGCATTGTCCATCAGCATGGAAAATATTCTTATTTAAGTATTGTATTATTTTGTTGAGTTAATTACTAGTAAGATAGTTTTGACTTAATGCTTAGATAAATTCCATCTAGCTGTCCCAAATTGTTTGGACTTACATGGATATAGGTTGATAATTATTTTGTTGGTGTGTGTTCATGTAATTCAGTTTTACATGATCATTCTTCTGAGTATGCGCCTGTGATTCATTTGCAATTTTAATTGATCAATTCTCCTGATTCTTTAGGAAATTTGGGACTCAGTAGCTCTTGATATTCTTCAACAGGCTTGTGGTATGCTCCCTTAACTTGGATAATGTTCTTGAGTATTTTCTTTTTTTGTTCCTTTTGTTAAGTCGCTGTTTCTCTTCATAGCTATGTAAGGATCTCTTTTACATGACATTAGTATTCCTCATTGTTGCCAAATAGCTTTTACATAGTAGACCTTGGAATATCTATTGTCCACTTCATTCTATCTACAAAACCAGTATGTGTGAAATCATGACATTTTAGGACTTTTTGGAAGCACATAACATCATAACTTTGAGTGGGAAGTCATGGCCTATCAAGATGTCGTATCGTTTTTTTTTTTTTTTGTTTTTTGCCTGCCTTCATAAGATAGAGAATTGGAAGTTTAGAATAACAAGAGATAAAGTATAAAGGGAGAAAACTGAGACGGCTCCCCTTTTATCTAAATGATTAAAATGGCACTGTTTGGATTTTCATCAAAGAGACAACACTCTTTTCCAAAATGCCTTGGTCATCCTCCCCTCCATTGAAATTGTTGATGTGGATCCCATGGTCTGACTCCCTACGTTAGTTAACACCATAGTTGTGTCTCCCTCTCCTCGTCTGCATTCCCACCTCCTTGAGCTTGTTGCTGCAAATGTGTGCAAAGTTGTGTTCCTCATCGCGTGCAAGGTCTTAACCACCATTGTGCCGAGGCTGTGGCTGTTGTTGCTGGTGAGATCATAGTCGCTACCATGCACGAGGTCGCCATCACGTGCATGAGGTCGCAATTGCCCTCACCACCGACTCCTTCATTTTGGTGACCATGTTGGTTTCCTCCTCTGTGCGAGGCAGTGTTGATGACACTGTGTGTGGAGTTGGTGACTCGAGAGGGGAGTGAAGAGAGACAGGGGCAGGAGTGTGCAGTGGCCATGATTATGCTGTTGATGGAGGGAAAGATGATGGGTACATTTGGGGACAATGGGGTGCCCCTTGGATAAACATCCAAAATAGGGCCCTTTTGATTTGGATTAAAAGGGTGCCCTTTTTATTTTTCCCCAAATTTCAACCTATTATACTCAATCAAGATAATTTTGAATCCAAAAAAAGGGCATGCTATGTTATGGAGAACACACAACCAACTTTCATTTACAAAAATATAGCTTTTTACATCAATGAAAGGAAAAGAAATATTGGATAGTGTAAACTTGTCTTTTGAACTTCATTAATTTTGTAAGACAAGTAAAAGTGCTCCATAAGATTTTGCTTATATCATTGAATGCTGTCTATGGATAAACACGCTTCTTTTTCTCAATGTAAACTAAAAAGTAATTGTCCTTTTGTCACAGATAATTGGGATTGAAAATTCCATTAAATAAATCCTGTTAACTGGTAATTTGATTGGGTTCTTACATAGCTTCCCCCTGTCTTGAGCATCATCATCTAATCTCTTTAAGCATATCTTTGCATCTCGTTCTTTATTTTTTTTTTCTTAAGTTTTATCCTTGATAAGTTGCAACTAATTTATAGATCCTGGCGCCAGTGCTGACCTTGCTGTTTTACTTATGCAAGAAGGACTTGCTCACTTGTTCCTTGTAGGGAGAAGGTACTGATACTAAAACAATTGAACTTAGAAGTATCCTGAAGACCCTTTCTACTTGAATTTTTTTGATTACTTATTTTACTAGACTACCTGTAAGAATGGCATTACCTACACGCTTTAGAACATTTTACCATGCACTTATTGCCATAGATCTTCTAGAAAGTGTTTCTGTGTCATTCTTGTTGATCTATTTTATTGCTAGCCATTGCTAATAAGATAATATGGATTACTTGTTACCTCAAGCTCCTTTTGTTATGTTTCTCAGTCTAATAAAAAAATATCCTCAACATAGTTTGAGAAGTCACTTTCTATGCTACCTTCTCTGCTTATCGAGTTGTTCAAAGAATTTGACACCTAACATTGCACTGTATGCCTGCATGCCTTGAAACTAACTAGCTAACTAGTTGATCTATCATGAATCAGCATAACTACTACTCGTGCCCGAATAGAGACCTCTATTCCTCGTAAGCATGGCCCTGCAGTTGCTGGTTATGAATCGGTATGCTCTACTATTCAATGTGACTGGTCTTGGCCATGTCCTTTGAAGCAGAAATTAATAGGATCCCTTTAATTTTCAGGCTTTGAAGAAATTTTTTGAGAATGTTCTCCAGGTAACTTCACTGTTTTACATTCTTTTAAACTGATTTTCTGTGAAAGTTATATTAAGGTTAAGTGAGAAAGCTTCATATCCATTCCGCTTGTTGGGCCTGATAAATGATGCATCTCATACAGGTTTTTCTGAAGCATATTGACTTTAAAGTTGTCCAATGCGTAGTAGTTGGAAGTCCAGGCTTCACAAAGGTTCAATTGATTACCTTCTATAAAACAACATTTTGAGCAGCATGTCTGTCATATCTGATGACCTTGACGATTCTGCTACACTGCTATTTTCTTAACATTGGTGCTCTTATATGTTCTTCTCTGGTTGGATTTTTTCCATTTATGCCAAAATTTCAAGTTTAACTTAAGAAATAGCTTTGTAAATCATAAGGTCCTTAAAATTTTTTAAAACAACATATTTTTTCTTCGTATGCTACGATACTTCTACTCATTTAAAATACTATACCAGGACAGGTGAAACTTATTGTTTCGCCAGCGGCCTCAGAGGCATAGCGCAAGCCCCTAGTTTTTTTGTGCGAACTCGCAGCAGTGGCAGACTTGTCACGCGAGCCCTGCGGCGGTGACGCATGCGAGCCCGGCCACACCGAGCCCCATTTGCAGACTCGTAGCAAGGGCCCTGTGACTGCGACAGACTCATCGCGCAAGCTCCGCGCGGTGGACTCATCGCGCAACAACAAATAATTTTAATCAATTCCTAGCTATAGTAGTGATATTTTAAATAGCATAACTAAACCCTAATAAAATTATCCCATTATATATATATATATTATTTTTGTATTTTAAATATTTCGATTAATTTTTATTCTTAATTAATATATTTTATATTTAAAAAATACCGAAACCATACCGATACGATACGAAATCGAAACTGTATCGTTCTGTTTCAGGATCGAAATCTCGGGTCGAGATTTTAAATCTTGCTTCTACCTATTAAATACCAACAACTTGATGGTTCATTATTAACCTTTAAGAGAAAAAATGAAGAAAATATTAAATCTATCTCAAGTCTCAATTGTTATTAACACAGAAAATTTATCACCCTACTAAATCCTACCAAAAACAGGCTCGTATCTCAAAAGGTATTTCTAATGGCAAGTTAGCGCCATTAAACTGCACTCATATTGAGTCTTTAGGATAGCACCTTCAGTTAAAATAGGATTTATATGAGTTGGACAACTCAACTTACACAAAAGAGATTAAAATCAATAAAAAAAATATTTATGGAGAAGCGAGTAGGTCTATTCCAAACATATTCAAGGCTCAAGGAATCCTTGGATCAACAATCTCTCTTGGCCAATTAGCATGCGATCACAGTCTATTCAGGTTAGCCCAAACAATGACTAGGACTTCACATGGATCATATGGTTTTTTTGTGGAGATTGGTCCTTTTTCTAGAGTTTAATATTAGAACAACTCCATTTTGTCAAAAGGCTGATTCTATCCTAACATACTTATTTCTCTCAGGGACAATTAGTGTATTGAGGATAGAAGTGGGAGTAGCTTCAATGAGTGGTTAATACACTATAGAATGGGTATCAAGCTCATTGAACTCTTGATGTTAACACAAATGTTGAGGAGAATTTAAGATTATAGAATCACTTTTGTAGTTGAATTTTACTTCAGTGAGTGTATGCTCCCTTTTCAGAGTTTGAGTATTGTTAGACATGGGTGTTCCTTCTTAGGCTGAAATATTTTAGTTTGTTAAAAAAATTTCAACTTATGCATCTGTAATGCTTGAAGAAATTGAAATTCAATTTGGCACGTTTTCTAGTGCTGTATATGTTTTTCAACACTTGCTTTTTTATATTGCATTACAGGATCAGTTCCGTGACTACTTGCTTTTAGAAGCAGAACGAAGAGACTTGAGAGCCATAATAGAGAATAAATCACGCATAATTCTTGCTCACTGTAATTCTGGATACAAGTGAGTTCCTAGCTCTTGTTTTAACTATATTTTTTTCCTGAGTAAGACAGTCGAGGCCAAAAATATCTTTTAGGATTGACATGAATACAAGTAGTAAAAACTTAGGATACAATCAAGACAAACTTACCTAACAAACGCCAGCAACTATCCAACTAAAGCAACCTAGAATATTAAAGACTTCATCAGCAGATTGCCAGTACCCTCATGGGTCAAAAAAGCAATAGCCTTTCTAGCATGCATTCTTACACACAGCTACTCCTCTATCCATCACACATCTTGACCCTGGTTTCTTAGGCCCCAAAGCAGTAGAATAAGTGGCCTTTATCCTCATGAGGTCTATGATGATGCACAAGCAGAACTAATGCCTAATGGTAACTCCACACTGGTCATTTTAAATTTGAATTATTTCAATTACTTATGGTTTGTTGTAATTAAATATGGAGTTTGAGTCGTTTACACTTCACATGAATTATATAAAAGATAACCTCTTCTTTTAAAAACTTGTCTTTTACTTGTTATTTAAAGTCTGTCCATGGAAGCTTCAAAATGTTCTCTTCTTCAGTAGATATTTCATGCTTGTAATTTGAATTTTGTCATCGGTAAGTTAGTTGACTTGAATGCCAAGTACCTATTAGCACAATCGTAGCCACCCACGAGTGTGTCTATTATTAATTTGTTAAAGTCCCGCTTGAACATCTATATATTAGCAGGAAACATCTTTATATTTCCACACTCAGCCTGTGGCAATATTTGCACTATTTCCCTGAGTTAAACTATGTTGGACCTTGGTTGGTGGTGATGCGTATTTGTTTTCACTTGTTTCAACCTCACTTTTTGACATTCTAAGCATTTGCTTCAAACTGTATCATCAACATTTTGAATGAGAAGGTTTTAGTAATTCATTTTTTGTCCTTTTTTTTGCAGACATAGTTTGAAGGAGGTGTTGGATGCCCCATCAGTAATGACTTTAATAAAAGACACAAAAGCTGCACAAGAGGTAGTAACATGTTCAGAAGTAGTATGAATGTCTCATCTTGTCTGATTTCAGATTTGTGCCTCGTTTTTCATATCATGGTTCCATTTTTTTATCCACATTTTTTTGTGATAACTTGTTAGAACATGTAAAGAATTCTTTCTTTTTCAGGTTCGCGCTTTGAAGGATTTCTATGCTATGCTTTCAAATGTAAGCTATCTTGAACTACTGCTGGCATGAGCTTGAAGCATTTGTTTTTCATAAAAACGAAAGCTTCATTTTTATATATTAAAAAAAAAAGATAGCATATGCAGTTACAAACCTTCGTTGACCTATATATAAATTCTCCTTGTCACTGAAGGCTTTGCTAATTAAACTAAGAGAATTTAATCGACCACTTTTTGTTAGATTTGTCACCGTAGTGTCTGTCTAAATTAACAGTTTTATGCTTCTAATGGAGATGTTGAAACATGAAATCCATTGAAAGAACTTTAAGCTCATTAACATGAAGTCTTGGTGATGCTTTTTTGAGACCATAATTATATTATGCTTTGGTACCATCTTCTTTGAAAGTGCCAACCATGTGCATATACAGGATTCTGCACGTGCTTGTTATGGGCCAAAACATGTTGAGATTGCGCACGAGCGAATGGCTATCCAAACACTTCTGATTACAGACAGTCTTTTTAGGTAAAACATATTCTTTTACAACTTCTCCATTCTCCATTTATGCATCAGAGTCATTCTATGTCACATAGCCCTTCTGTTCACGCTCTTGTTGCAATTATGTGCATAAAAGTTGTCCTAGAATGATATTTTTGACAAATTTGCAAACAATTATTTAATTTGTGAAATTACCATATGCTTGTTGGCCTTGCCAACTAATAATCTTGACAGTAACCTTATGAAGATCTGATCAAGTAAAAATATACTAAACTATGGAAACCAATTAAGGAAATATTTGTCACAATGACTCGCCATATACTATATTATAATATTATTCTTTAATCAGTTCTTTGTTAAAGAATAATATTTTCCCATCCTAAAACAAATTCTCATCTTGCTTGTAAAGAAAGAAATCGGACTTACAAAGTTACAGACCCAGTTGTTCGTTGACAAACCTATAGGAACCAAGGAGCCCGAACTTTTATGCACCCTCACATATCAATGCTACATTTATTTTGCATGTAGGACTTTGAACGAATTTCTCTTTCCATCTTGTCAATGGCCCTCTCTCTCCCCCTCTATCCTGGTGTGCTTTGACACCATCCAAAAATCCTCTCTATCTTTTTCACCAACACAAGCTGATTAAGGTTATCACAAAACGAATGGATTTCTCTCCCCATCTCACTAATGACCCTCTCGTTCCCCCTCTCTCCCTCCACCTCTCTCTCTTGGAGTGCTTTGGCACCATTTGGAAACCCTCTGTCTTTTTTGTCAACACAAACCAATTAAGGTGAAACACAAGGCGACTTTGAGTTTTGCAGAAACACAATTGTAATCTCCTCACGGATGATCTTCTTTACATTATGATAAATTTTCCTTCCCTTGGTTATCTATAAACAAGCACAGCCATGATGATTTCTCTAAATTGATAGAGTATGCTCTCATGGCAATTGATGCTATGGGAGTATAGTTCACAATTTGTTTGATAGCGAAGTATAATTTACCATTTGGATATTTTCTACTAGTTCCTTTTGATAAAGTTAGAGTCACTAATGTTTGCATATATGATTGATAATCTAAGATCAAGAGACTCAAGGATTAAAGATAAACTAGTTAATTTTCCTATAAAGGATGTGACTTTGATACAATGATTGTGGTGCCATTGCAACTTTGATAATAAAAAAATAACTGGTGGGCTGTTCGAAAATCACTTTATAGATTGATTCTGGAGTGTCAGATTAATTCTGGCAATGACACAGCTTTGATACTATGATCATAGTGCTGTGGTCGCTTAGGTGCGATTAACAAAGATTGTGGAGACTTGTGGCTTTCTCATTTAGAGCTTTGGTAATTAAAAAATAACTTGTGGATTATTGAAAAGTACTTCGTAGATTAGTGCCATAGTGTCCAATTGATTCTGGTGATCACACTATATTTTTAATGACATTGTACATCTTCTCGACCATTCTCTTCCCTTGAAAAAAATTATACAATACTAGAGGCCCTTGTGAAGTACCTAGAGGACGTTAAACACTTACAAGAGCACAATCACTATTGTAGTTCATAATTTTTTTTAATATCAGAACTGACCACTGCTGCAGATAAAACAGGTGCCCAACCCACCTAACCAGTCAATTTACAGTAGTGGTCAATTCTAATGCCAAAAAAATTAAGAACTGCAGTTGCCTAATTGTATTCTTGTAATTAAAATCATCTGTGTATCTATAGGGCCCTATTGTACCTTATGTTTTTTTTCTACTAGAAGAGAAGATTTACAGTACCATTAATCTGACCAATGTGGTCTCATCACCTGAATCAATTGACACTGAAACACAATGCACTTTTTTAAGTAGTTTACAAGTTATTTTTTGACTGCCAAAGTTCTAGATATGAAAGCTACAAATGTTCTTCATCTTTGTTGATCACATGAAGTTGCCATGATACTACAATCCTAATATCAAAGCTACATCATTTATAATAAACTTAACTAGTTTATCCGTAATTGTTAAGAACTGTCTCTCTTGATCTCAATTCTTAATCATGTGTATAATTGTTTATGACTCTAATTTTATTGAAATAAATAGTAAAATGTATCCAAATGGAGAGACAATTACCATTCTGTGTTGCCTCTCCGTCAACAGTACTTTGCTGCCAAATTATTTGCGAGCTTTATTTACATGGCATCGACTACCTATGAGAGGACTCTTTTTTCTTCCAAGCACTTTCTATCAATTTGAAAAAGCCTTTATGGGCATTCATGTTGAGGCGGCCTCAACTATTATTCTTTCTTTGGCAATTTTTTTGTCATAATTTCACAATACAACAAATACAAATATAATATTGTATTAATACTCAAATTTAATTTATCAATGTATAAGGTTAACTATTGCATTTAAAAAATTTATCTATAACCAAGGGGGAGAAGTGCAAAACTCAAAGATGGCTAGTGTTCTGCTTGACTTGATTGGCTTGTTTTGCTGAAGAAGCTGGGATTTTGATAACATGCTATAAAATAAAAATAAAAATCTATTAGGGTTAGAAAATTTTAAAAGTGCTATCCATGCAGGACAGATGTGCACGAAAGGGGGCCTCAACTAGCTTCAGTGTGAAGGAGGCTTCACCAAGTTCTGCCCCTATTATACCACTAGATGTCATATTTTGATGGAGCAAGACAAGGGAGACAGTAAATAGGCTTATGGAAGATATGCAAGCTAGTAGTGGCCTGATTTTAGTTGGTCACTATATTGTATAATTTTATACATCATCACAAAGACAAAATTTCAAATTTGGGCCTTTGTAAATTTTATTCCTTGAAGGAAAAAGTAGCAAACTCGAAGCTGACTGACCTCTTGTTCCCTACTTTCTAAAGTAATATAGCTGTCATTTGATGAGCATTTTTTGTCAATGAGTTCAATTGCATTTGAAGGCAAAATTTGTTTAGAGGACTGATAACCAGAAAAACCTTTGGCCTCTGGGAAAGCAAAAGAAATAGGCAGTACATTTACACCACAGTAAGAAGCGAATAATTCATATGCTATATATTCATTATGTTGCTTTTTTCAAGAACTATACGTGACAATTGTCTGCAATTAGTCGCTTATGAAGTCTTGGATTTAGCAAGTTCCTACATAATCTGTTTAATTGATTATCTATTTATGCTATATCTGAATTTTAGTATTGCAGGATTTACATTTCTTTTGCTAATTATATTGCTATATTTACATGGTCTCTTTTTTTCCCAGAAATTCTGACATTGTGACAAGGCAAAAATACGTTAAATTAGTTGAATCAGTGAAGGAATCAGGTGGCAATGCACTTATTTTTTCCTCAATGCATGTATCTGGAGAACGTAAGTTATGTAATTGAATATATTATTTTCATTGTTACTTGTCTCTCATTATTGTTCTTTCTTTTTCAAATGAACGAATCTGTAACACGGTGTCCTTTTCAAGTTACAACATTCATCAAATGAAATTTGTTGTTTCATCATCACGTCTTTTGTCCTGTTTGTGATGCAAACAGAGTTGGCCCAGTTGACTGGAGTTGCAGCTATACTGAGGTTTCCCTTGCCAGATTTGGAAGACATTGAGATGTGACCAAGCAGTCAATCAACTATAGGAAGCTTTTAAGATATTAATGCAAGCTTCATCTGTCACCAGCTCTTCCCTCAGTGAGCAGAAGCCAATGAACGATGTGTTATTCAATAAGCAATGTTGGAAATTCTCTCTCTTAATTATGTAATTAATATTATGTATCCTTGCTCATGTATGTATGCACTTGGTGCTTTTTTCACCAAGTCACTAGGGCAAGTGCTGAATTTTCGATGAGAGTCAATTGAAAGGAGTCAAAGTGCACACTTTGTAGTTTATTGGTAAATTTGTGGAAAGAGTTTTGTTGTTCAAGAATCTGATATCTGTCACAGGATTGTTCCTATTTATATTTGCTCGCAGAACAACTTCCTGTCAAATTTTCTTAGATTCATGGGGTTTTTATCAAAAGACGTAGGAAAAATTCTGAATTTATCAAAGGGTGTATGTTACTTTGGTATTTATCAAATAAGTATCTTTTTAAGTAAATTTTCTATTTTATCCTCCTGATAACTTTTTAAATTTTTTCTTTTCCCCGTCGGTTTTTTTCTTTCTCTTCTATTTTCTTTTTTATTTTACTATTTTCTATTCTCTTTCCTCTCTCTGTTTTTTTACGTATATGCAGGTATAAAGTGGATCTGATATGTAAATTATATCAGGCTCATGTATAGGGATCCCATCTTAGGCCCATGCATAAGCTATTTAACTTTTTAATATCTATAATTAAACAATGAATGAGATTCAAAAATATTGATAACTTTTTAATAAATTTAAAGAAGTTGGAATAAAAAATAAATAGCATATTAAACTCTTTCCAATATTAGAAATCTACAGAAGCTGAAATGGGTACAATCAGAGCTCTCTAGGTTCATCAGTGAGTTTTCACATTTGGCATGATATGATCCTATTTCA
>JBBPFP010000032.1:2112928-2130479 GCA_037974795.1 Kaempferia galanga
GGATCTTGTTAGAATTTTGTAATATATAGTCTATGCTAAGACTATCTTTTATTTTTGATACTTGCTCTGATAGGATAGGGTTGTTGTGTTCTATTGGACTATTTTGGTTTCTTATTCTTAGCATCAACAGTCACACATTGTAACTATTTGTCAATGATTGTTATGTTTTACACAGAATTCTTCTGAAACTTCTAACTGCAAGTCACTTAGTAGCAACATCTTGAGTTGGGAAAGCCACTGCTAGGTCGATGCTCATGTTGATATTTCTATTGAACTGTAGGTTGATTATGTTTGCACCCCTGAAGAGGTTCAACAGCATTTTCAGTCGTGCGGTACCGTTAACAGAGTCACCATTCTCACTGACATAAACGGTCAACCAAAGGGTTTTGCTTATGTTGAATTCTTGGAAGTTGAGGCGGTCCAAGAAGCCTTTCGGTTGCATGAGTCTGAGCTTCATGGTCGTCCGATCAAGGTTTGTCTGTTTAGTCAGTATTTTTCTTACCAGCACACTTTCAAATTCTTATTAACAACAACGTTGGTTTTTCTAACAAGATGAATGCTTTGTTTCAGGTTGCCGCCAAACGTACGAACATTCCAGGGCTGAAGCAGTTCCGTTCTCTGCAAGACAATCCCTACGTGACATATCCATATAGCTGGCCTCACATGCCACCTTACTCTGCCTCCCCTTATGGTTATGGGTTAGTACCCCCATCCTTTTCCTACTATCCGTAAATTCATTCAGTTTAGGTTCTGAAAGATGATGGCATGCTCTCTGATCCAATGCAGGATATTTCCACGATACAGAAGGCCAATACGCTATAGGCCTTATTTTTAACTACTAGATTGTTCGCTTCATTTCTAACTACTAGATTGTTCGCATCTTTTGGCATACTGAATGTTCATCCCTTGCCAGTCAGTTCACTTACCTGCTTACACTTTATGTTACTTCGATTATGGATTAGATCTACTATGATGATTTCTCTTATATGTTGATGCTCGACGAAATTGTATAATGATCTACTTATTGTAATCTGATTCAGCTAACTTATCGAGCCCTCCCGGTTTGGCCAGTCCTATCAGTCAAGCCCTCCCTATTAGTAGGCCCTTAAGGCATACTCTCTCTCGCCCTGTTGGTCGAGCACTCTCAGTTTGGTTGGTCTTGTTGGTCAAGCTCTCAACTACTCTCAGTCACCTCTTGCTTTCACTCGAGCCCTCTGCAGTCACCTAGCCCTCTGCGGTCACTTCTCTTGCTATGGCTCGAGCCCTCCACCCCGTTGAGACCTTGTACAGATTATGTTTAAGAGCTATAAAATATACAATAACTTCAGCAACTTATCCAACAAAATAACAAACAAAAAAACTTCATATCTTATTCATTCAGATAGCACGACCTCACTGTCATAAACCTGCTAAAGTTCAGTCTAGTGGAGGACAAAGAGGATTACCAGAGCACTCCAGTTCTTGATAGAAATGCTTACAGCAAGCTGCAGGGACTTTTTCAAAACGTAAAAGTTCAAAGCCAGGCTCAATTGTTTTAAGCTCTGCCTCGTGTTCTGGTGATCCACACTGCCATTAATCTTAAATTCAGATATGGTAAGAATTCACAAGGTCTCATCTCTGACAATTACTTGCACAGTCATGAATTCCTTTCTAGTGAAACCTTGTGCCAAAGTTCTCTATTTCCATGGCAGTAGAGACAAGGAAATCATATAAGAAACACAAACCTCCTATCACATGACAAGTCTATTTGGTCCCATGGCATAGAACACAAGGGCCCTTTTTTCCCCAGTTATCAATAAAGTTATTTCTCTTTGGTCCCTTTCATGCTCATCCAAAGTGCCAAAATTTCTCTTTCATGTCTGAAAAGGCTCTTGTTTCAATCATACTAATAGCCAAAGGAATAGAATCCCTGTTACAGTATTGGTTTAGCACAGGGGACACATGCCATACAAAGATATGCAAGCAAAGGAGCATTGCAGTGGTGTGGAGCCATCAATCATAATATTTAAACTCCTTTGAGTTTTCTGAAGTCACCTAAAATATGCTAAGCATTCATGTAAGATAAGGCATATTCAAATTGATCTCAGAAAACTCATCAAATTGGTGAACACCAGAAAATAAAATGCTCAACTACTTGCCAATCTCTCTCTCTCTCTCTCTCTCTCTCTCTCTCATGAACCAGATGGGCTATTTGGTTTCATCTTTTTGGCAGTCGGTGAGGAATGATGACAGATTGCATGTGACCTTACTGCTGTATCATCTCTCTTATAGCTCACTGAAGAAATTGCTGCACTATTGTTCTTATGTGGCCTGTGTTGCAACAATGCCATTTCTTGGACCATCAATTCCTGACACCTCAAGACTCTCTCCTAAATCCATACCTCAAACGAGTTTACAAGTAGCAAGGATTTAAGTGAGAAAAAAAAAACAGATGCATAAAGCTCACCTTATCTACACACTCACAAGAAGCTAAAGCCTTGTCAGTATCTAGAACTTGAGTCTGTTTCATGACTGATAGAGCCACTGCTGCAGCAATCTCAGAAGGCTTGAACTCTACAAACCCAACCCCTGCAATTTATGCAATGATAACATTCTTGTTAGACGAGTCTTTCACTCTACAGGTCCAAAGATTTTCTGCTATTACAGATCACAGACCTCTAACAGTGCTCGAGATGAGGTTCACACACAGAGAAATCAATGACCTATCTGGTGAATTTCCATCATTGAATTGGTGTAAAAAGAAATCTATGAATGAGAAGGGTGTAACCGATTGCATCCTCCACTTGAGGATTGTGAGCACTAGAAGCTCCATTCTCTGTATTGTCCTGCCTTCAAATCTGTATTTTGCCTCACCTATCTGTGTCCAGCAAGAATAAATGACAGGGCAGAAGTGAAAGATCATCATGCAAAAGAAATTTTTGTTTGAGAATTTTAACCTGTAAATCTCGAGACAAAGGAAGTTCAGTTTCCTCAACCTTGACAGCAATGGATAAGCAGGTAACTGATAGCAACTGTGCCATCCAGGCCTTACCTTGCTGAAACTGATGCATTAGATGTGGACAAACAAACAGATACAAAATCACTTTAAAGGAAAATAATTGTAACTTGTTCTTACTGGGAGTTCATGGCAGGAGAGAAACCGATCCAAGTAATTTACAGATAAATAAGCACTCAGAGGTCCAAAATTGTAATGTGCATGTAGCTGTTGATTCAGGAGCAAAACATCAAACAGTTACTATGCAGAAGATTGAAGTGATAGGCAAATGGAAAAGTACCTTCTGAATCAGATCAATAGCTTCACTTCTCACAGCCATGTCCGATTGCTTCCTGAGCAACCTCTTCGCGTAGCCCTCCTGTGGAAGATGCTGCGACTCCCTCTCGATCAGCAAGGCGATGCAATCTTCCGACAGCAATGCGAAATCCGACAGCGAGCTCTTTCCTTGGAAAAAAGGGCAAAGATTGCGCCTTTCGGCTTCCGCATCGAGGTCCAGCTCTTCATCAAACCCTAAGGCGATGTCTCCGTCCTCCGGGCAGAGGAGAACGGAGGAAGCAAGTCCGCAACTGACGCCCATCGGTAGATAAAGGGAGAACAACGCCAAAAGGAAGGGAGGCGAGAAATTGACGATGAGGCTGAAGCAATGGAAATGGAAAGAAGATGAGATTTATAGCAGCTTGGCAGAAGCGAATGATGAAACCATAATAAGGGTTGAAAATGGAGATCGGAGCTTGATTTGGCTATCAAGAGACGGCGTGATTTTGAGAAGCGGTGTTCTTGATTGCAGCTCTTTATTGCAGTGGGAAATAGCCATGGGAGTGGGAGCGCCTTCAACGAGGAGCCTGCTTGACAGACAGGGGAAAGAAGTGGGGGCGGAGCATGCGGCACTCTCCTTCGTGTGTGAGACATTTCATGCACTTCTTCAATGCAGTAAACCACAAAACAAAAGGAATAAAATTTATAAAAATTATGGATTTAAAATAAAAATATTTTCGAGATAAAAAAAACATATTGAAATATTTTTTTAATATTTTTTTTAAGAGTACGAAAATAATAAAAAGATTTGTTTTTTTTTTTTTGGCAAAAAATCAAAGTCTCTTTTAATTGGAAACATCGAGCAGTGGCTGGCCCAGTTTCGTCGGGCGCTGTTGGATGATTTCAAAAACTATTAAAGCTAAGAGCGGTGATACGCTGCGTGAATTCGCAGCGCGAATTCACGCAGCGACAGACCCAGCAGGGGGGGCCACCTGCACATCACTGGTGGGCCCCACCTGCACAGTAATGGTGGGGCCCACCATGGCTGGGTCTGTCACGCACGTTTTCACGCTGCGGGCTTTCACGCAGAGAATCATTTCCCTAAAGCTAATTAACAACTGTCCCAAACACTAATTAATATAAATAAACTATTTGTATAGAAAAAGTATCAAAATTTTTAAATTGGTCGTTTTAAATTTTTAAAATTTTAACTAAATCAGTTTGATTTATTGACGAACGAATTAGTTTCACGTCAATTGTTCGATCCATTAGTCAATTTTAGATATCTATCAATTAATTTTACTTAAAATTAATTTTGATTAATATAAATAAATAAATCAGTCCACTAATTTATTTAAAATTTTAAAAATTTATCCATTGAAAAAAATTTTATTAACCCAAGGAAAAATAGAAATTGAATGCATCATTTTCAAATTACTCAACGGACGGTTCAGTACAAAGCTGAATAATAAAAAATAAATATGAGAAGGGAGATGTCACTTTCGGACTCGCGCTCTTCCTCGAGCCTCCTCGGCGATCTCCGCCGCCCCTTTCGCCGGCCTACTTCGGCGGCGCTTAAGCTTGAACGCCTCACTCAGATTGTCGGGGGAACTCTGCTTTTTCCGAGCCTCGTCTCTTTCTCACCGCCACCGGCTGCAGATCTCCCCGCGCCGCCCAGCCGCTCTGACGCCTCCGTTTCTTCCTTGGGTAAACCACATTTCCCCTTTGTTGGATCTGGGATTCGAAGATGTGTAAAACGATTTTTTGAAAGGATTTTTGCGCCGTTTTCTCTCTTCTTCGGCCTCTGCTATTCTTTGTTATTGTCGCACTCTTCTTCTCTAGCTCCTCCCTCCCTCTCTCTCTCACTCTCGGTTCCTTCCGGTCTTCCACCTAAAGCCCTAATCCTCCGCCCTACCTCGCTTGCGGCTTCCGAGTTCCGTCCGAAGCACCAGCTGGTCTCCCAGAGGATGCTTCCACTCTCCCGGCCTCCCAAGCACACGTTGTAGTAGTTGCTTCTCTCTATCTATCTAAAAAAGCGTTTGATGATCCTAAAGACCTCACCTTGGACATTCAAGATCATGTATAAATTGGAGCAGAAAGACATTCTAAACACTCACTGAGGGTTATTTAGATCCCAATTGACTGAAAGTGTTTGATGATTTTCAATTGTCAACGCAGTCGATTGAAAACTGAGTGTTGGGTAAACAGAAACCAACTTGATGTGACCCCAATTGACTATATTTTGATAGTTCTTTCTATCTGCACTCTATTCACAATAATGCTGGATGTTTAGAACATTGTCTATGTTTCATAATTGATCTTGGATGTCCAATGTAAAGAGTTTAGGGTCACCGACTACTTTATGAACAAAAGTGTTTTGTGGCTAATGCTGTGTTTATTTTCAAATTGTTGTAGGAGGTGAAGAGACAAATTTTGTGCTGCAAAAAAGTAATTCAGTAGACAAACATCCTAGGTCATATCAATACATTGTGAGCAAGAGTAAGGTCCAAATTCTCCCTAAAAGGAGCATGTATCTTTCATTACATTAGAATTATTCAGACTCATGCCACATGATCATGGGCATAAACTTTCTCTACTTTGGTAAATTGAAGTGTCCAGCCTTTGCATATGTTTGTTGTTGCAAGTATTGAGTCAGTTTTATTGTCGGGGAGCCAAGGTAGAATTAGTTCGATATTGCATCATCTCTCACCTATTGACCTTGTTAATGTTTAATGTACTACTTCCATGTATACTTGTTACATTCATCCACTCATCTTGACTTTTTTGAGCTAAGAAAGTTAGTACTACTTTCAAAGAACCTTTTTGGATCCATGGTTGTTATGTTGAGCATGTAAGCTAGTACTACCTTCAAATTTGAGTTTTACGAGCTAATACTTTCAAAGTACATTTCTAGTTTGAGTCTAGGTCTGAAAATTTGTTGTTTTAGCTTCCTTGCAACCTCTAAATACTAAAGATCTCCAGTGTCAAGCAAACAGATTTGGAGGAACTATTGATAATAATGACTCGAGAATCTCTTCTTGATTCATTGACGGAACGCATCAAGTCAATTTATGAGTATAAGTCCCCATCTTGAACATTCTAATCCTGTTTACATTCTCAACCCTTGATTGTATCGTTAAACTAATCCTAAGATTGTTGTAGTGTTCTTGAAGTCATTGCATCGCCTATCACTGGTGGTAATACCAAGTGCCTTGAGTGGACTGGGGACAGCACTAGGGGAGACTGAGAAGCTATGTGAACAAGATTACAAGACGGTATGAAATAGCGACGAAGAGTAACTTTCCCTAGATGTTCTTTTGCTACTCTTTGATTTATTGATCCAAATATTGGTTGCTTCCACATTTGGCTATTCGTTTGATGTTTGATCCAAAATTTGACTCCATTGAGATATCTTGTCGATCATGAACCAGCTAGGTTTTGGCCTCTCGAGCTACCTAAATAGGCCAATTGGTTCGGTTAAGGATGCACCGAAAATTGTAGGTTCTGAAACTCCATAGTGTTTTATATCATTTAAATCCTAAATTCTGAATAAAATAAAACATAAATAGCTTAAAATACTCCATCAAG
The DNA here is from genome assembly GCA_037974795.1 of Kaempferia galanga. NCBI lineage: Eukaryota > Viridiplantae > Streptophyta > Magnoliopsida > Zingiberales > Zingiberaceae > Kaempferia > Kaempferia galanga. Next base: position 2,119,767 of record JBBPFP010000032.1, read on the forward strand.
AAAAAAAAAAACATAAACAATTTCTGCAAATATTCAATACCAGAAGCATTAACAGAAAAAACTTGTGTTCTCTATCTAATCTGTTATCAATCAATTGTTTCATTGCATGCAATGATGAGGTAATGAAGGACTCCATGTATAAAATATTTGGTAATTGCTCTGTTTCAGGAACAATGTTTCCTTAAACTAGCAAACTATTGATTAATCTATTGGCATACACTTGCACACAAACAGAAGTCGAATTTAGTTATGACCAGTGACAAAATCTTTGCGAGAATCTTCAGTTGAAACTCTTTTTAAGCGCATAAGTTTACACACCACACAATAGGGTTCTTCTGACTAACTCACTAATTACTGATCACAGCTACACGTGCTTGCCTTTGAAGAATCAGCAAGAAGTATTCTTCTCAGTTCACTTGCTGTTGGTTTCCATAAAATGCATAAGCACCATACGGCACGGCGTACATGGCAGGGTAGTGAGCAGGTATACTGTATCCGTCGTACGTCTGCCCCCCGTAGTAGGTACCACTCCACCTCCTGCCTCGTTCACCTCTCGACTGTAAAAGTAACAGAGAAAGAATCAAGAGATTAGATAGTTTGGGCTTGAAATTACTACACATTTGGATAGAAAAAATGACAGGGTATTATTAACTAGTTGATTTAGAGTATGGAGTCAAAAGGTTACCTGTTTATTAGCAGGGTTGCGACCCCATGATAGACGAACTGTTTGCTTGCCGATAGTTGTACCATTTAATTGTTGCATTGCTTCTTCAGCATTGTTTCTGCGTGGATTTGAGAAAGCGAACTCAGATAATAACAATGCATGTTGAGCTTCTTGCCCTTATGTTTACAATGTTCAGAACTAAATCAGTGATACGCACCTGTGGACAAAAAGAACAAAACCACATTGTTTTCCCAGAGGAATTTTAACAGAGGCGACTTCACCATACTGAGAAAAAGCTTCTTTCAAATCGTCTTCACTGACATCCGGATCCAGCCCTCCAACAAATACCTTCGCCAGACAACAAATTGTAAAATCAAAATGCAAAAACAATGCACATCGTTGATGTGTTGTGTAGTGAAAATCTTCTTACTGTTGTATTCACTGAATCTACATCTGATTGGGACCCAGCTAGAGATGCACCATTTGGTCCAAAACCACCTAAAGCATCCAGGACTTGAGATTACGAAGGCATTCACTTAAAAAATAATTAGGATGAAATATGAAACTAGAATCGAAAGGGGACACTTGCAAATAGAGTCCTTGTGCAGGGAAAAAAAATGTAAAATAAATGAGTGAAGATAAGAAGAGCCTATTGATCTATAAATAAGTATCGAAGGTACATAATGTACTGTTGATACAGACCAAGATGACTGAGTTAGGATGGGTCAATAATACACTCAACAATCACATGTCAATATGATAGTTTCTTTTTCCTTTTTTCTAAAACACAAGCGATGTTTTCCATCTAATTACTGTTAAACATAAACAAATAATAACCTCAAGTCATTTAAAAAGGTTGCAATCTACAAGCATCTAGAATGGATGGAGACTTTTCCTTTGTTCTTCATATAGCCTTTTTCCATTGTTTTTTCCCTCTAGAATCACAAGCAAACAATAAATGATTAAACCAATTCAACCATGATCACTTGTCTGAATGGATTTAATGAATCACTTTCATCCATTCTCTGATGTGGATTTAACGGCAAATAGTAAGGTAACCATTTCCAGACAATTTAATCAGATGAATGGTTTGATAATAAATTCCTAATATTAATGATGCAAGAATAATGAGGTTTTTTAGTACATCCTTGGAACATAAATTTTGCTGTAGGATGTCAGATTAGGTTATTCATTACAATGTTTTTAGGAGAATAGGTCATTGTTAGGGCCTTGAAGAAAATCCCAATAGGTTTCTTGATATAACACGGGGAAACTAAAGGACAAAGAAAATAAACTTTTATCAAATTGGAAATGATTAGACAAGAGGAATTGAGGTTTCTTACCTATTCACCTAAAAACCTAATTTCAAAAAACTAGCTAATAAATAACATATTCCCTAAAATTACTTATTCTCCTAAAGCAAAACTTAAATCAACTGAAGATGATTAAACAAGAGAGAATGGAATCAACCTGTTCCTTAAAATGTCTCAATCCCCTAGAACAAGATTGAAATGTACCTAGTATATTATGACTGATCAAAATAAAATCTTAAAACATCTATAAAAGTAAAACTTCTATAATTAATTGTATGTCTCACAAGACGAAATAGTTACGGAACAAACCAAAATCATAAACAATTAAAAAAAATAGAGATGGGAGTTTCTTTGAAGGCACCAAGAATGACCTTAACTTGGCAAAAAAAATTATTCCTAAATTTTGGGAATAAATAACATACTTCCTAAGAACTTGGCAATAACATAATCAATTCCCTATTTAACTTATTCTCCTACAACAAGATCTAAATTTACTAATATATTACAAGTAATCAAAACAAAATAGTATAAATTCTGAAAAACATAAATTTTAAAACATTCCAATTGTTCTTGGCTCAGAGATGTTGATTAAGAAATTAATACAGAGATGAGCGAGCATCTAATATGCATAGAATGACATAAAATTGATCAATATGGTATGGATATATGTTCAAAAAAGACCATGGATTCTAAGACACGTTTTGTCAATTAGAGTTTAAGGGTAAAGGGAGATCAAATAAAACAATTAATGTACCAAAAAAATTAATTGATTTAAATATTACTAGTGATATGAACTCAGAGTTCAATGGAACGATTCATATAGCCCAACCCCTAATAGTTGGGGCTTGATGACGAGGATGGAATTTTACAATTTATACATCTGAAAGTGATTATTGCTTACGGATAGCGAGCTAAGAAGATTAAAATGGCTGCAGACATTTATTTTTCTTGTATCCTACTTCTGTGACTGAATTAGAAAATTTGCCCACGACTAGGAATTTGTTTAACCTTGAAATGTTCTACCACTGAATAACATGTCAAATTCATTTAAGATCATGTATTAGGTGTCTGTATGCATTCAGTTCAGCAGAAGCATAAGTTTTTTTAGAGGTTATATTATGCTGATTACAGAACTTCCAGGTAAATGTATCAAATCCTCACTAAGTCATTTGGCAGTAACATCATCTATCACACTTTGCCATAGGGGATGAAGCCGCGAAGAGAAATGCCATCTCTTCCATCCATTTGATGTTTCCTAATTACCTCTCCAGAAACTGGCTTGCGGTCTCTTCCTATTGAATTTTTTGAGAACTACCAGTTAAATCACTTTGTAACACAGAATTCAGAAAGTTGAGACATTTGATCTACAAGACTCGTAACACTTCAGCTCTCATGAATAACCACCCAAATGGATGACAACTACCACTTTAACAATCCAAACATCACATAGTTGTATCCAACATGTTACCTACTGAAGTAAATTCCTAACCTAGATTGCAAGAGGCAAGTTAGATGGGCGTGTGTATCAAAAATTATCTACACACAAAACCATCTCCAAAAATAAAAACGGATTAACATAGTTGTATCAAATAAATAAATCATACAAATTGAATTCAGTAGAAATTAAGAAAAAAGAAATAGTAATATTTTGGTATAGAAACCTTGCATGTAGTACACAAAAATACATAGCAAATATATATGATTCAGCATCTAACTACATTACTTAATGCTTAGAAAAGTAATTCAACAATAAACTAATATCTAGAAGTGTTGAACTATGCTCATTGAAGCAAAAAAGGAAACCTCAAATGAAGAATATTAGTTCAGCCATACATACCAGAAGATTTTCTAGGAGTAGCAAGGCCAACGCGCATAGGTCTAGTTGAACAATAAACACCATTCATCTCAGTAATGGCAAGCTTTTTTTCGTTCTCATCCCCAAATCTAACAAACCCATAACCTTTTGAACGCCCAGTATTTGCATCAATTACTACTTTTGCGCCTTTTACTGAGGGGTATTTAATAGAAAATGTTTCATACAGAAGTGTATCTGTAACATCAGAAGCTAAATCGCCTACAAAAATAGAGTGATCAGAAGCAAGATCTGAACGCTTGTCACCCATGCTAAATGATGCCCAATTTAGCCGGAATGGCTGGTCTGTGTTTGGCATAAGATGACTGCTGAAATTCTGAAGTATATTTTCAGCAGTTGCATGTGAATGAAACTCCACAAACCCGTAACCCTCTGATTGTCCAGTCAGCTTATTGCGAATAACTTTTATGGAGACAACCTGCATGACAAGTGTAATAACACAAAATGACGAGCATAATCTGATTCACTATACATGTGACATTAAGAAAGATTTCAATTTTGTTTAAATTTGGGCAGGTTCATGTGTAACAACACAAAATGACACGAGTATATTCTGATTCCCTATGCATGTGACTGTAAGAAGAAACAAATATTGGATGATGTATCTTCTTGTACTAGGGGAATAATAAGAAAATTCCATTTTTGTTTAAATTTGGCCGGGCAATCCCTTGACAATTAAACTAATGTCCACTCCACCAGAACATGGCACAGATGCAATTGAGAAGGATCACTCTGGGCCCTAATATAAAGTCAATCCGAATTGATTTTAACTTATCTGTTTCCACAATCAGAAGCAAGAGGAGCTTAAGAAAATTGGGTATATTGAGATTCTAGATAACTATCATCAGTTCCCATATAGACCAGCTAATACAAATTAGGAAAGGCTGTACATCAACCTTGATTTAAAAAAGATTAAATTCTTATTTCATGCAAGCCATTCAAAAAGAAAAAAAAGAACACTTTTCCTAATTCCATTTGACTGGACACCATGATTTAAAATTAGTAATGCTGCAAATTTCGATCATACTAAAGAAATTACAGAATCCACTCAATTGGTGCTGATTAGTAACATATCATGCCTCTAAGATTGTATTAGAGTGCATTTCATGTTATGTAAAACTCACTTCTTAAATAAAAGCAAAGAATAACACTCAAGTTCGAGGTAACTATTAGGCAATTTGCCAAGTTTCAACCATTATTACCTTGTGGTATTTGTTGAAAAGGTTCCTGCCAATTAAATTTATTAACAAAACACAGATTGGGATTGAAACTTAAATCAAACAAAACTGAGTGGAAAACACTTGCTGTGTTGTTTATATAAGATGGGAATATGATGAACGTACATAAGAAAAACATATTTGTTAGCTTCAAAAACAGACAAACTTGAAAAGACAGTTCTCTATCAAGGCACATATATTCCTTTACAGAAACTATGTTAAAAGAGCAATAGCAATTAAAAATTCTAGCCATTAGTTACAATAGATAGGGACATAAACAGTTTCAATATCTTATTAAAATTTTCCAAAAAGCGTCTTTCTCCTGAGTCCTGAATAGGATTTCCAGACTTTAATCTTAGTAAAATACATACCCTCAACCTGATTTAAACTACACAGCACAATTAGAGGCAAAATGAGTACAATGCTATTGATAACAGTAGTTAACCCAGCAAGGATGGAACAAATAAATGATACGTTGCCACTGCAATCATTATACAATAAGGCACTTTTCAAGCAAGCTATTGGAACGAATGGGTAGTATCAAAGTCAACTGTGGGAAAGACAACTCAAGGAAAGCAAACAATTGAGAGGTTAGTAATTAACTGAAGATGTCATAACAGTTCAGCTACTTATATGTTTGGAATCCATCTAGCAGTTAGCTTATCTTATCTGGTTCGGGCATGTGTTCAACTAGCATTACGTGGGTAACATTTGAATGTGGGGAGCAATCACCCTAAAGCATGCTTTTCATTCTGAAAATCCTATCGCAGTGTGAATACTGAATCTTGGACTTGCAACTTGAATGTGAAAAACATAGTGGGATAGTTACTTTGACTAGGACAAAGGCAAAAGGGAAAGGAGAGGGTTCTGTAGTCACAAGAAGGAAACTCATGGCCTCCATGTCTTACTCCAATGCAATTTGAGTAAAACAAGTTTGCTGCCAATGTCATATGTGATGAAAGGGTACCAAAGAGATGAGCACTTTAGATAGTTGTCTAGTGAAAGATTATAACTTATGAGAGGTATATCCGATCCAATTGAGTTAGATAACAAGATTCAAAGTTTGAGTAGTGGCAATAAGTAGGCAAGGGCATACAACTGCACAGTCAAGATTACATTGGAACTAACACGTGAATGAACCATTCAACTTAAGGGAGCAAAATCAGGTAAGAAACCATTCTTTCTATTATCTCGCCAACAAATGTGGCAAATTGATGAGCTGGTGGTATTTTCTTCATGTTATTACGAAGGATCTCCCATCTAGTCAAGGTAATGAAACACACACGAAACCAAGAAAATTTTCTTAAAGAAAGCAAGTCCTGTTGACAGTTCAGCTTATCCACTTTATTTGATAGTCATCCTTGAATATGTAGAAGCTAATTAAGAAGTACTATTTTAAAATAAACCCACACTATTCTCACAATTATCACAGATGACAAAGCTCTAAAGTTGAAATTCTTAAATGTAAAACCAAAAATTATATATTTCACTATTATTCTTATTGTTGCCTTCCAATCCCCTAATTACTGAGTGTGCTGTATTGCAAAAAGAATTAGCAGGAACATTTTCCAATTGTATCATGTTTATCTTCAGTTTATCTTCAAGGTTGAACCTTAATCAATTACCACTAGCTAAATTTGTTAGAGCTGAATTCAGAGCACGGAATCCTACATCAATGGGCATTATGTTTTCAGGAATTAATATGACAAAAACAAATTTACATCAGATCCAATCCAAGGAAAGCAATGCAAAGGGCTATGATATCTGAATCTGAAATTTTACCTAATTGATATTTCTTGTTATCAAATCTAGCGATTGTTTGCTTAAAATTTAAGTTCTGTAAAATTTCTAACAGAAATTACGAAACTGTCCAAATTCCATGCAAAAGAACTTATATTATTTTTCCTATACACCTGATGCATGGAAAGTAAGAATACCTTAACCAACTCCCGTAGAGGAATCGAAGGGATCAGGAAGATCCAATCCGTCATAAACACATCATTATTAATAAGTGACCTTTCCATTAAAAAAGAATAACGACGCCACTAGACGACGAAAGGATAAGTCCTAACCTCGCCGGTGTGGCCGAAGCAGCTGTGGAGGTAGTTCTCGTCCATCCAGTACTGGAGGTCCCCCACCCAGATCGTCCGTTTCTCATCATCCGCCACAGCTTCTCCACCTTGTTGGTAGCGGTTCGATTTAGAAGGAGGAAGAGGAGGCGTCGGGGTCTGGTGGTAGGGCACAAAAGCCTGGCCGTAGGGGGGCGGAGGAGGCGGCGCCATCATGGGATGCTGCATCACCATCCCCGGCACCGGGTATCGAACCGGAGTCCAAGCCTGTGGAGGAGGCGTCGGTGTCCACCGTGGATCTACGCCACCTGCCGATTGCATCGTCGCCGCCGTCCCGATGAGGTCGGCGAGCAAAGCTGAGCCGCAATGAGAGGGAGATTAAGCAAAGAGATCTCCCCGAAGGTGATGAGAAGGGCTTAAATAGGGAGGCGGCTCTGAGTTGAGGTATGATAATGGCCGTCCGATCATAAGATATGCATCATCGATGCCGTTAATTGTCGCACGTGACCTGGTCGGCGTGCAAGGGCCGCGGTTTTTGACCAGATCCGCGTCCGTAACGGACTGCAATAAATTGAGATAACAAACGTACCGGTTTAATATGCGGCGACAGCGCAGCGGCTCGTTTTAATTATATAACGTGGATGCTGGTTTAATTAGGTATTACCTCGAGCTCAAGCTTAACTCGAGTTTGACTAAACCATGTTGATCAAGTTTGGTATTAATCTTCATTAAATCTGATAGAATGTGTATGTCAATTAAATTCATAAATTTTATATTAATTAATAAAAAATTGAAGAAGTAAGAATTAAAAAAAAGAACTTGTCTTTGTAAAAATTAATTATTATAAAATTTTGTACTTAATAAATATTTAAAAATAAAAACTATATTTATTTTAGAAGCATAATAGACGTTTATAAGGACTATTTTTATTTTATTAGTATAAATTAGTTATTTTAATTTTTAATAACACTTTAAAATAAATTATGTGCAATTAAAAATTGACCATGTAAAAACTGTGTAATCAATAAAATTCATTTAAATATTGAGCTTAGAACTCTTCTTGTGTATTTTCTTTTTTTTACCTTCTTACTCTGTTTTTAAATTTGCAAACAATATTTTTTATATATTTTAAATGGTCACTAAAATGTTAGGTATAATATACAAGTTTATAAAAAAACAATCTTATATTTTTTTAAGATTGGATTTTTTTTTTTCCCCTTCAATTCGATCATTGTAATATTGAACTTGCTTCAAATATAATCCTATTTTAATCCTTTTTAAAATCCACCTATTAATATTAAAAATAATTAATAAAACTCAATAATAATAATATGTTAACGTATATTTTAATAATTTAAATTTTTAATTAAAAATATTAAAGAATAAATAAATTGCACCTCCCGTCACCTCTCAAGTCCAAGCTCGAGTTGGAGTTGACCATAACTCTTTGGACATTGACATGAGTCCAACCGCATGCCTCGAGTCCGGCTCCATTTCGACACCTCTAATTTGTACGGCCTCCTATTGTTCTACTTGGGGTTCTCAATTAGGCCCATTACCAGCCCATTGGTTGATCTAAGAAGCTACCTAATTGCTCTCCTACTAACACGCAATGAAGAATTCTTAGTTGAGCTCTCATATTCAAAAACACTCCGTTTAGGCTTTCTCCTACTCATTCAACGCCCTGTTTTAACTATTAAATTGCTTCGCCAAACGACTTGATGTATAACATTTCGCGTCAAAATTATGTTAAAATCAAAGAAGATGATAATTGCTCTTTAAGTTCTTGAGCCATCTTACTATGTTTAGTGTTTCGACTAAGTAAATGGGACAAAATTTATAAACAAATTATATCCGGCGACTACTTAATCAACCAAAAAGATTAGCTCTACTTTGGGCTAAAATTCTGTTTAGCATACGAATCGCTTTGTGAATGATCGTGTGAAGAGGTGTTTTTTTCATCCGCGCGCAAATTCACTTAAAGATTCGCCTGCGAATCAAATCTAAAAGAGGCTAATTGGGATAGAACCACAAAAACACTAGAGAGAATTCTATTTCTCATGTCTACTCTTCAAGAGCTTTATAGCTTTGTATCCCTGTTCCTTTATTTCTATGTAATATGATCCAATTATTCATGGTGAAGGTCTGAAGGACATCTTCCTGCGAAAATGTTTTATCCTTGTTGTTCACTTGAGGACGATTTATGTCGTTGAATATTTTATATAAATATTTGCATTACGATGTTAGTGGTAAATATATTTTTATTGAATGTAAATATTATAAATAGAAGTAAACTAAAAAGAGAAGGTTAGTTTCCATCTCAAATTTAGAAATTGATCTAATAACACTAGCCGTCTTTTGTTGATGTAGCCTGGGTGACTCGGTCGGGCCGTCGCCCTCTTTCCCATCTCTGTGTGGTCAGATGCCCTCTAAGGATATTCCTGGTAGGCTGCATCATTTTCGACCTGCTCGGCTACCGTGAACGTGAGAGAGGAAGGATCCACTTTCCCAGTGGACTTTCTTCAGCCTACATCTGACATTTCCTGACGTGGTACTGACTCTAGAGATAGCCAATGCTGAAGGCGACGCTTAGATAACACCTTGACCGTGCTAAAGGTATGGCCCAACGAATGTCACCCAGTCTACAGATGGCAGTTCACTCATTCGGTAACCTACATGGCTCGCCTAGGCGTGGCAACCTACATTGATATATTTCTCTCTCATCGGCTACATGATGTTCAAAAGGAGATGGAAGTACGTAGGTCTTTTTGGATGGTCTAATGATTAATACAGAAAGTGTAGAGGTAAATATCTCCATTATATGTTAATCACTATTTTAAGTATTAGTAATCATCCGTAATTTATCTTCTCCGTGTTAGTCCTAGGACAGATTGGTAGGGGCGCTGGAGATAAGTACAATCGTCTTTTGCCACCATAATCAATTCTAGGATGGTTTTTTTAAATACTTTTAGATATATACCAGTCTTGTGATAGGTCGGAGGTAGTATCTATGTGACCCTACTCTAGGTTAATATTTATGTGTACATATAGATCATAGGACAACTCTCTAGAAAAACTACATGTAGTGTAAAAGTGTTCTAATTCGTGCTCTACTTTGTGATCCATAAACTCAATGCTCTTGTTTCCTTGTGCTCAATTTCTCAATTCTTCTTCTTTTACTCAATTCTCAGTCTCTTGTAAGAAGTGTAATAATTTTCCCCATCTCTGGTTTCATGTCAAGAAAGAGAAAATATAATGATATTTTGAGGAGGGATCCATTGCCGAATTATAAGTGAGTAGAAGTCAGAGGGTTGTCAAACCTCTTGAGACTGAATAGGGGTGTAATCGAGCCTAGCCAAGTTGAACAATAAAAGGTTTGAGTTCGGGCTCAGTTCGTTATCCCTAAGTTCATGCTCGGCTCGAGTTCGATTCAAGTTTTAGTTCTTAACCTCGAGCTTGGCTCGTAATTAAATTAAATAATTCGAGTTCGGCTCGAGCTTGGTTCGAAAAAAGCTCATTTAAAAATTAAACGAGCTTAGTTCGAGCTCGTTTAAGATAATTTGCTATAATAATTAAT
>JBBPFP010000032.1:2251286-2263282 GCA_037974795.1 Kaempferia galanga
AAAAAACCATTGGATGAGCGGGCCGACGAACCTTCCGATCGTGGACATTAGCTTCCAGCTCAGCGCCAGGTCATCTTCCCGACAATCTCAAGCAGGTCGTGTGCCAACTAAGCCATCTTTTGTACGATAAGCTCACCCGTGCTTCCAGCTGTCTATTCGGTCAGACGCAGGTAGAATCAGTTACCAATTTTAATAATTATATAAAAAAATTTATTTATTTATTATACATTATTACCTTTGATATTTTCCATTTCACATATTCAATTTTCATCATTGTAAAAAGACTATCACATTCTTATTATATTCTTTTTGTTTTCATGTTTAAAATTTTATTTTATTTATTTAAAAATTTACTATTTTCAATATATACTATATACGAGGCATGAACTTCTTAAATTTATTTATTAAATTTAATAAATTAATTTAAATTTATCTGATTAACTTTGTATATATTAAATAAATTCTTACAAGTTTCCTTTTATGATTTAGTAACCCAATTTTCTACTCAAAGTGTAAATTTTAGATTAAATGAAACTCATTCGTTCGAGTCACCCCACGAGAATCGTTCTTCGGATAGCATCAAAACCACGATCCACAAGTCTTCTTCTCCGCTTCGATCGCCGCCCACCCACGGAATCTCCCTGTTACTGATCTCCAAACCCTCGATCATACTCTTTGTCTTTTTTCTCTTGTGTTTGTGGTTTTTGATCGAGATTGTATAAGAAGGGGTGGTCATGGATCGAGGTCGGAAGCGCGAGGGCGCCGACGACCTCCCTGCAGACAAGCGCGCTTGCAGCTCGTCTGACCAACGGCTCTGCTCCTCTGCCGCCTCCCCGCCCACGCTGCCTCCCGACATCGAGATGGAGTCTTCCTCATCCGGGAGGTCCGACCGCGGTGGGGACTCCGGCTACGGGTCCAACGACTCCGGCTACGGGTCCTACGACTCCGAGGACTACGCCGCTGGTTACGACTCGCGCTACCTCAGGGGGAGGCTGCACAAGGTCTTGGTCGGCCTTGCCGACGACGACTCGGAGGGATCCGCGCAGCTCTCGGCGCTGACCGAGCTCTGCGAGGTGCTCTCCTTCTGCATGGAGGATGCAGTGGGGTACCTCCCCGTGGAGAGCACCGTGCCGCCGCTCGTGAAGCTTGCCGGGCATGAGAGCAGCCCTGAGGTCATGCTTTTGGCGATCAGGGCGCTAACGTATCTCTGCGATGCGATGCCTAGGTCAGCGGATGCTATTGTGCGGCATGGCGCGTTGCCTGTCCTGTGCGGAAGGCTTTTGGCTGTCGAATACTTGGACGTGGCAGAGCAGGTTCTTGGTTTTCGCTCAATGTATAATCCATTTTTTTTCCTTAAGGCTTAAGCCTTTATGATAGAATTCTATTTCTTACTATGGAATTGTATTAGTGTCACCAAGCATTGGAGAAGATATCGCGGAAACAGCCAGTTGCTTGCTTGCAAGCGGGAACAGCAAATGCTGTCTTAACTTATATTGATTTCTTTCCTACTAGTATTCAGGTTAGTAGAAGAACATCGTCTGGACATTTTAGCTGTTTTGTTAACATATAGGTTTTGTCAATTTGGATTGCAAGTAACCCAATTGCTAAATCTGCATTATTCAGAGAACTGCAGTTTCAACAGTAGCTAATCTGTGCAAGAAACTGACTCCTGATTACTCTTCAACTATTATAGAATCAGTCCCTACTTTATGTGCTCTTCTCCAGAGTGAGGATACTAAAGTTAGTGCTTGCTGCTCTTGATTCTTATTATTAGTTTGATTGTTAAAAAGTATATTAGTTTAGGTCTTGACTTCTTTGTTGCAGAATTTTTGTGCTTCTATCTATTTGGTCAAACTGCTTTTTGATCCCTTTGTTGTCACAGTTGGTGGAAACTGTTGCGGTTTGTCTTGTACGAATAGCTGACTCTGTTAGCTGTTCCTCCAATTTGCTGGATGAACTATGCAAGCATGGGTTAATACAGAAGTCCTTGGAATTAATAACTAATGATGGTCATAAGTCAGTCAGCCGTGTAACTTATTCTGTATGTTTCTTTAACCTTTTGGTGTTCGTTATCTGATCTGTTGATTATTTGCCATGTATCATGTATCTTACTTAACATATATCCTTTACCAGGATGCTTAGTTTTTGTTGTTCTCCACATTCAGGTTTTGATTGCTCTTCTCACAAAGCTTGCTGGAAATTCTCTACTAGCAGTTCAGACCCTATTTGAGCTCAATATAAGCAGAACTCTGCGGAACATCTTGATAGGTTCTGACATGTCACATAATTCTGCTTATGCATCTACTGAGGATGTGCAAATCAACCAGGTTTCTATAATCTACTTTGATAATATCCGCATATGACCTGTGTTGCATGAAAGTATGTATGTGTGTGTATATATATATATATGTATGTATGTATGTATTCTTTGTCTTAAATAGCGCAGAGTTACTTTTAGCAAAGATATATAAGATCAGGTATTATTTTTTTTTGTGATTGTTATGAGAATATAACCTTCAGTGGTCAGACTACCACATAAACTGAATAATCTCAACTAGTTCAGCCATATGAATCTTGAAGAGAGGAAGCATGTTATAGGCTTTCCTAAAACATACTTTATGTCAAGCAGATCATCAAAAAGTAATTATTTTCTTATATTTCTTCTGCCTTTTGTCAGCCATGGACCTCAGTGCTGTCCACATCTTTTAACTATCACAAACCAGAAACTTCCAGGATGTTATAAAGAATTTGTTTGGTTTTACATTTGCAAAACTTAATGTCGGGTTCTTAAATGATTTGGATATATGCAAGGGAAGGGTTTATGTAACAATACTCAAGTTTCCTGTATCTTGAAGTGTTTAATGAAATCACAAGATTGTGCATGAATACCAGATACTCAGTGTGCATATATACAAGGTTCAAAATCTTGCATTGTATTGAAGTTTTGGTCTTTTGTCGGAACAATACAATTTTGGTATTGTGTTAACATGCTGATGTATGGTGTTGGTGGTAAATTGGGGTATAAAGGAGGAAGGAGATAACTAAGAAGAAAAATAAAATAACTATATACCTAGAGTAATACTTAAGATAACATTCTATGTCAAACTTCCTCACCTATTTGGAATTATACAATTTTGACATTGTGATGGGCAGGCACAAGTTACCAAAAATAACAAACAATACTTTGGATTCATCTTGATGTGTGTCTTAGTATGCTAAGAGTTGTTGAGTACCAACATCACACAATAATTAACATAACGAAATAGAAAATATTATTTGTGTTCATTAGTATTGAATTTTGGTAATTTACTTGAATAATGCATTTTGACCGTATACACCCAACATGGTAGGAGATTTCAAACCATGCATATATAAAAATATATTTATATTTTCTGAAAAACATACCCCAAGCTAGTGCATGTGTTACTATTTCAATTAGTCTATTGGTGTGACATGTAGAGGTGTCAGAAAACATATTGAAAGATCAAACAGTTTCCTTATTCCCCGAGTATTTAGGATAAATTAGACCTATATCTTAACACAACTTTTGATATTTATGTGAAAATGGCCTTAAATTTTAATTTTATTTGATACAATCACGGTATAAAATATCTTTTCATATCAATTGGCAAAGGCAAAACATTTTATTCTGCTAACTAACTGGCATGCAGAATAGTTTAAGACTAACAAAACCCTTTAGCCAAGCTTTTGTGAGTAGTGCGACCCTTAGAAACAACAAACATGGGAAGCAACCCTTTTGTTCGTCGAATCTTCTCAATGATGGTAACCCTTTTGTGATGTTGATGATCATTTCAAAATGATTATGACTATTGCACGACCCTTCCTCGATAATAACAATTCTTCCATGAGGATGGCATTGCTTGGGAGGCTTTTCTTAAGGCACATGGTCTTACACAAGTGTCACAAGGTTAGTGCAAATCTTCCAAAAACAACAAATAACACAAGCGCCAAAAGTTTCTCTTTCGAACACCAATTTTCTTTGAAAGGGGTCTCACCATGAACAGAGGATGACATGCGGTTAATGAGAAAATATGCTATAGAAACTACATCAACCCAAATGCTTTGGGAACATTCATTTGAAATAAAAGGGCATGTGCAGTTTCAAGATGTCTGATTTGATGTTCTGCCACACCATTTTGGGATGTTTGGGATGAAGTATCAACACAAGAGGTTTCATGAAGCAAGCTATTCTAACTCATATAAGATTGAAATAAACAGAACATATATTCTTTGATATTATCACTTGGCAACATACAGATGGACATATTGAATTGAGTCTTAATCTTAGCACAAATGCATAACGAGAATAATCATCCACAAAAGTAACAAAGTACCTAAATCCAGGTTTAGACAAAATAGGACAACGACCCCAAATATCAGAATGGACTAATTTAAAAGGAACAATAGCACCTTTATTGACTCATAATCTAATGAAGACACCTTACTAAAAAATTATGGACAAAGCTTCTTAAGCAAAGGGAGAGTTGGATGACCTAACCTAGATGCTATCCAATAGTCTTTTATGTTCACTTTGTAGTAAATTAATCAAATGGATTACTGTGTTCCAACACTCAACATTTTTTCTCAAATACACAATGTCAGCCTCTCGACATGTCAGATTTTTGCTAAACTGGACTATTTTATTTAGATATAAGTGATTTGTAATTGTTTGTGTGCTTGATTTTTTACATCTAATTTTTTTTCACATCAATTGTGGATTAAGGGTATTATCGTATTTGTCAAATCACTATTTGCTGCAGGTGTTTGAAGTTTTAAAATTAGCTAACCAGTTGATCCCTCCAAGAGAGCGAGATTCAGACAATCAATTAAGACAAGCTAAGGAAAAGATTCTAATGGTGGTACCCAATTTCTTGGATCAAATTTCAACTGACATTCTTCCTTCTGCCATTCAGGTTGTTTCCGCAAATGATACATCATGTATCTGAATAATATTATACTGATCTCTACATTACATATATCTGGTAGGTTGTGAATTGTGATGCAAATCCATATGTATGTTATGGCTGTGTTTGTATCATAAACCGCATTGCCTATTACAGCACACCTGACACACTTCTGAAATCAATTAAAGATACAAATATCTCAAAGTGAGTATGCTACACAATTGATTTGACCATACCAATATGTTTTTTTTAAAACGTTCTCTCTAATATTGTAGTGGGCAGTTTTTTGGCAGGGCTGTTGGTCAAGAAAGATCTACATATATTAATTTCTACACTGGAGACAGTTGAGATCCTGATGGAAAAACTTCCTGATGTTTTCTTAAGCACTTTCATCAAGGAAGGAGTAGTTTATGCAATTGATGCACTTCTAATGGAAGATAAATGCACAGAAGCTGTACTTGAACACACAGACGATCAAATAGTAGTAAAAGATATTTCCAGATGCTTGTGTTATGCATTTGCTTCATCTAAGGTTCCATCTTCAAAAGTAAAGTCATGCAAGATTGGAAAAGAATCTATCCACAAGCTGGGAAGGCACATTAAAGCAACTTACTTTGCCAATGGAGCAATAAGCTCTGAATTTGGATTTACTGAAACCCTTCAAAATCTCAAAACTTTGTGCAAATCACTAATTGAAAGCGTGGATATGCATTTAAATAGTGACAATAATCTCCAACATGAGGAGAATTTGACTCAAATATTAGACAAGGTAATGAGAGCTTTTTCTCTGGAAGATTCTATGTCTACCTTTGAGTTTGTTGAGAGTGGTCTTGCAAGATCTCTGGTCCATTATTTATCAAATGGAAAGTCTCTACTTGGAATTGATGATGTTGGCTTATCAAGGCACAATCTCACTGTTCTGAAGAGACTCCAGATATTTGCTTCCATTTGCTTGTCAAAACCAGGTCAAAGTTGGCAGAATGACATTATGATTAACTTACTGAAGAAAATGCAGAATGCATTGTCTTCTTTGGATAATTTTCCTGTTATTGTAAGCCAGGGTTTTAAGGCAAGAAACACTTATGCAGATATCCCTGCTAGGAGCTGCACCATGAATCCTTGCTTACGAGTTCAGTTTGTTTGTGAAAAAGAAGCTTCTAACTTGTCTGACTATAGCGAGGTTCTAAGTGTTGATATTTTTTCATCCTTAGATGTTATAGAAGGATATCTCTGGCCTAAAGTTAGTGCAAACAAGAACGCTAATCTGACAGAATCTATGGATAATAATATCAGAAAACTAAAATTCACTTCTTCAAGGTTAAATCATGCTTTAGAAGGGAATTCTATAGAGACACACACAAACATCTCTAATGAGACATTTATGTCCAACTCTTCAGAGGTACAGTTTTCTAACTTTATTCTTTTTACGTATTATTTTTCATGAGAGAACTTAGTATAATTAGCATTTCTGTGTCTACAACAATACATCTGATCTAATAATAGTTGTTCAATTTCAATAGAAATAAGATATCAAGTGCTTTAGATGAACCCCTTTCTTTCAGTTGCCTACAGAGACACATTTATGATAATTCATTCTATTTCAATGGAAATAAGATAAGTGCTGTAGATGAACCTTTTACTCATAGTTGATTAAATTTTCTTCCACTTAGGTAATTAGAAGTCAAGAACAACTTTTACCAACAGAGACTAGCACACTACTGTTATCTGGTAAGCTTTCAAGGATAGAAAAACTACCTAGTTAGATAAACATATTTGATATACCTTTTTTACCTGTTGCTCTTCAGGTATGAAAGCTACTCCAGAAATGACCACAGCAACATCTACTAGCATAGAAGCAAAGAAAAAGTTAACTTTTAGCTTAAGTGGAAAACAACTTGACCGCTCTAAGTCGCTTTATCAGGCAGTTCTAGAGGATCAAATATCTTCGGAATTTCACATGGTTGTGGGGTCTAAATTCTGGAATCAAATATACAAACTTACTTATAAAGTAGCTGAAGATGAAAACTCAAACAAGGGCCAAATCTTGGATTGTGTTTCCCAGTCAAATATCCTCTTGAATAAGCTTGGAGTCACCTGGCAAAAGCTTCCTTTTTTTCCTTCCATGTTCGAAGCCAAGATGCCTTCTAACATTGATAAAATGAGTTCGTCATATGATATTTTATTTATGTTCAAAATATTGGAGGGCTTGAATCGCTTTTCTTTGGAATTGCTGACTGATGAAAGAATTGGAGCATTTGCTGAAGGGAGGGTAGATAACTTTGATGATCTGAAGGTGATAGTTCATTCAGTTCTGGAAGTAGGGTTTGTGAACAGCAAATTATCTGATAAGTTAGAGCAGCAAATGAGAGACCCTCTGGTAATGACCACTGGTTGTTTCCCATCATGGTGTAGCCAGTTAATGAATACATGGTCTTTCTTATTTTCTTTTGAAGCAAGATGGAAGTATTTCTACCTCACAGTTTTTGGTTCTTTAAAAAATCAACAAAATAGCATACAGCATTCAATTAGTACTAGCACAAACTTGAGCAGTGAAAGTCGCACTTTCTCACGCAAGAAGTTCAAAGTTGATCGAAACAGTATCCTTAAATGTGCTACGAAAATGATGGAATTACATGCTCATAGTAAGGGTTCTCTTGAAGTAGAATATGCTGAAGAAGTGGGTACTGGTCTAGGTCCTACAATGGAATTTTACACATTAGTTAGTCATGAATTTCAGAAGGCTGGATTGGGTCTGTGGAGGGAGGACCTTTGTTGCAATGTTGGTGACTCTGAATTTGTGTCTGCTCCACTTGGACTGTTTCCCCATCCTTGGTCAACAACAACAGGTGTACTGGGTGGGATTGAATTCTCTGATGTGATTGAAAAATTTCTCCTCCTTGGTAAGCTGGTAGCCAAGGCAATCAAAGACGGAAGGATTTTGGACATACCATTTTCCAGTTGCTTCTATAAGATTATGCTTGAGCAGGTTCTTGCGAAGTTTTCTAGTGATTGCTTGTGTTTGTGAATGTTTTTTGTGCCCAATCTAACTATGGAATAAACTACATGCTTCTGTAGGAGCTGAGCATATGTGATATCCAGTCATTTGATCCTGAGCTTGGAAGGACTTTGCTGGAGTTTCAAGCTATTGTCAATAGGAAAAAGTTTGTTGAATCAATTTCTGGAGAAAGCCATAGGGTTCCCTCAGACTTATATTACAGGGATATCAGTGTGAAGGATCTTTCTCTTGATTTCACTCTTCCGGGCTACTCTGGTTATGCACTTTCCGTGGAGAGTACAAAAGTGGTAAGGCATGGTGCACGAAGACTTATTCTTTCTCATGCAAAGAATTTTGATGATTTTAATGGTTTGCTTGATAGCTTAATATTGAAAGCTTGGAAGAATATGTTGAACTGGTTGTTGATGCAACAATTGGCAGTGGAATTGCGAGACAAGTTGATGCCTTCAAGTCTGGATTCAATGAGGTATTCTTTGCATCGTTCCTGAATTTGGGTTTGTTGAACCTAAAACTCTGCAATATATTTTATGGCTGGTTCTTCTTTTGATAGTTTTTTTTTTTCCTGAGAAAGATAGTTTTGAGAACCCTCAAGCACAGTTTTGAGAGCCCTACTCATATTTGGGTGAAGGCAGATTTCAAATCAAGCACTTCCAAAGCCTTTAACTGAGCCAGTTGGCACCCTCTCTTCCTTGGATTAGATCATGAGTTTAAAAAAAATAAGGCAGATTTGCATTGAAGCTTAGACTTGTATTATAATGTTGATATTTCTAATGTTTTCAGCAATCTGAGAGAAATAATCTCATCCCTTGGATTTTGTTTATTTTACCTTTATCCTCTTTATGGCCAGGTATTCCCTCTGAAAGCTCTTCAGATTTTCACAAAAGATGAGCTGGAGCAACTACTATGTGGGGAGCAAGATAGTTGGGATGTATGTAGTGTTTTCCCCTAGGTCTTTAGCAGTTGATCTGGTGCTCTTTGAGGATTATAGTTCTTCCTTTCTATACAGTTCACTGAGCTCGTGGATCACATCAAGTTCGACCATGGATATACAGCAAGCAGCCCTACTGTCATCAATGTCAGTTATCAAATTTCCCCAAAGCATACGTAGAAAATGTTTTACTCACATAATGTAACCTACTAATTCGTGGTCTCTGTTCCTTTTTCTATGATAGTTGTTAGAAATCATTCAAGAATTTGATTGTGACCAACGTAGAGCTTTCTTACAATTTGTTACTGGTGCTCCTCGACTTGCACATGGTGGCTTAGCTGCACTTAACCCTAAACTAACAGTCGTTCGTAAGGTTTGAATTTACAGTGGGATAATCATCCGATAGTTTTTATGTGCTAGTAACAACAATTTTTTATTTTCAATTGCAGCATGGTAGTTGTGATGCTGATTTGGATTTGCCAAGCGTCATGACCTGTGCTAACTATCTAAAGCTCCCACTCTATTCATCCAAGGTATTTATTTCTTATCCTTTTTTGCTTCTACATTCTCGCTTTCTTGTTTATCATTCAAGCAAATATCCTCTTTAGTGCAGTGTCAAACCTTTCTTGATTTTTTTTTTTTAAATCCACTCAAATTTACCATCTTGAATATTCTTTTGCCGATATACTAACCATGACTCAACTTGCACTGCAGGAGAAAATGAGAGAAAAATTACTGTATGCGATAACTGAAGGTCAGGGATCATTTCACCTCTCCTAAGCTGTGCAAAACTCACTGCTCCGGCACCGATCCATGAGGTTAGAGATGATGTAAATAAGTAGGCAACATGCAGCAGGATCCTAGCGGTGGGCAGATTGTGCGCAGCAAAAGGAAGCCTGCCTAGCCTCCGCAAGTGTACATAGTGCAGGTTAACTCGATTCTAAGTGATTACACATGCGCATAAAAAAATGTAAATAAGGCGATGTTATTAGCTTAAAACACTAGTTGCCATTCAGGGCATGATTATTCCTTCAGTTTGTGGTCATGTTCATATCGTATCCGGCTCGCTCTTTAGTTTGCATTTTAGTTGCGTTTGCTATGGTACACCCAGATGGGGTTTGAATTATATGTACCAAGTGAATAAGGGATGTCTATTTTTTTTATATTATAAAAATGATCGTCGTTCTTATTTCTTTTATAAAATTGGGACTGAATTGTTGTAATCAAATCGCTGACGCAATTCAAAATCGGATTTTTTTTTTTATTTAATGCAATTATTCAATGGAATCAAAACAATCACAACAATGGATGGTGGATGATGAGACAGAACACTGGCGCAGAACACTGAGTAATGGTTGGGCATGCAGGGAAAGCTCTTGCAGCACTGTTAATGGCGGATGATAACGAGGATGATCGGTTACAGTTCAAATTATGGGGAATAATTATTTATTAACACATGCGATTAGGCTGAAGCAGTTTGGTCATCGGGCGAGGAGGCCCAGATGATGTCTTGTAGCGCCGGCCGGAGAACATCACTGCAGAAAGTCTCGTACTCCGACGCATCGCCGCCGTCCCGACGCACCGCCACCACGAGCACAGACGGCGCCACAGTGAAAATGTCCGCCGCAACCGCCAGCTTTCCCTTCCGCCCCCGCTGCTTCCCCTCCAGCCTCACACCCGCCGGGCAGCTCTTGGTCACCTGGTACTTCTCCGCCGCCCTCGCCACCACGCCCTCCAGTCTCGAGATCACGCCGCTCGCCGGTTCCCTCGTCGCGAACCGCAAGACATCCTCTTCCCGCCGCTCGCCGCCGGAGAACAGCGGCGAGAGGTCGAAACCTTCGGAGAAGGATATCAAGTGGAAGGCGTTCAGCTTCTCGGGTTCCTCTCCGTCCTTTTTCTCGCTCTCCTCGTCGCCGGTCTCCTCCGACTCCGAGTCGGTGGTCGGAGCTGGCGGAGCAGAAAGCGACCTGATAATAGTGGATTTCTTTAACCATGGGGTTTCCAGAAGCCGCTCGAACGTGATTCTTGTCTTGGGGTTTGGGTCGAGCAGCTTGGTGATGAGTCGCCGGGCGTCCGAGGAGAACCACGGCGGGCACTGGAAGTCCCCCCGGCGTATCTTCTTGTACATGGCGAGAATGTTCTCGTCCTGGAAAGGGAGGAACCCGGCGAGGAGAACGAAGAGGATGACGCCGCAGGACCAGATGTCAGCCTTCGCCCCGTCGTAGCCCTTTTTGGCGACGACCTCGGGCGCGACATATGCCGGCGTGCCGCAGGCGGTGTGGAAGAGGCCATCGGGGCGGACGTGTTCGGCGAAGGCGCTGAGGCCGAAATCGGCAATCTTGAGGTTCCCCTGCTCGTCGAGGAGGAGGTTCTCCAGTTTGAGATCGCGGTGGTATACGCCGCGGCTGTGGCAGAAGTCGACGGCGGAGACGAGCTGGCGGAAGTAGTGCCGGGCGGCGTCATCGCGGAGGCGGCCGGAGCGGGCCACCTTGGCGAACAACTCGCCACCACGAACCAGCTCCATGGCGAAGTAGATCTTGCTACGCGTCGCCATCACCTCGTGGAGCTCCACGATATTGGGGTGGCGAACCATCTTCATCACCGAGATCTCACGCTTCACCTGCTCCATCATCCCCGCCTGGATGACCTTCTCCTTCCCCACCACCTTGATGGCCACGCACATGCCAGTGAGCAGGTTCCGCGCCAGGTGCACCTTCGCGAACGTGCCCTTCCCGATGACTCGCCCTAGCTCGTACCGCCGATGTAGAACACTGTGCCCTTCCGCGGACGGCGCCGGCGACGGTACCTCCTCCATTTCGATCTACAAAAAAATTAGGGTTTTTTGCTTGCAGAAAGTTGGGGAAGAAGCGCGATTCTCCTATGAGAACTAAGGAAATGCTTCGGACGGAGCCGATCTGCCGATCTACCCGTCCTCAACGTGTTTCCGGTGGCACGATCGGCTGGCGGAGTGCTTGCTCGGCTTCTCTCCGCCCCAGAACTCAGAGCAGGAACTACCCATCACCTAGCAGAGATACCATGCAACGGCAGACTGATCTTCCCGAAAAAAGAAGGAGAAGCGAAGTGGCATTCTACTTCGTCACCGCACAACCACCATTGCGGCGTCCAT
>JBBPFP010000032.1:2297811-2309620 GCA_037974795.1 Kaempferia galanga
ATTTTTTATTTTTTCAAACTTTTTTCTTCTTATAAAGATATTTTTTACCGTAAATTTCTTTTACTCAAACGAAATAATTAAAGAAAAGAGGATAAATATCCACTCAAACCAGTTTTTTTTTTTTTTTTTCACTTTTCATATTTATTATTTTATTTTTTGATAAATAAAAATCTTTTACCCGAATCGTGTCAGTTCCGTCTTCTTTTTTTTGATCAAAATGTTTTTGGCGTCTTCGTTCAGCGACTAACTGCGTCAGTTCCATCTCCGGCGCTCGTGTCAGATCGATTTTCGTCGACTAGTTCTTAAAACCTAGAAATTGAGCCTCAGCTTCTTCCGTCTCTGTCGCCTACGAGGGAGGGCGATGCTGCAGGATGGCGCTGAGAAACCGATCTGGATCTCGAGTAGGTTCTCAGATGACGAGGCTCCCGCCAGGTACTTCCCAGTCAAAATGTTTGAGTAGAGCGTTTTTTCCCTGTTCGTGCGGCAATAATCTACCAAAGTGACTTCTTGCGATCGCTTTACTAAATAGTTTCCTAGCAATTGGTAGAATTTTCTCGCAATTGTACTTGGATTTACTGAATTATCACTCTATTCCTGCTGCAATATGGAATTTACTTATTTACAAGAGCAGGCGCCATTTTAGGGTAAAGTTACGGTTCATTAATTTGTTTACTGTCATGCTCGTAGGGTCTGCATCGTCTTTTGTTATAGAAGTTATTTTTGTTGAATTGTATAATTCTTCGATATTTCCATGGAAATCTTTTGTATATTAGAACTTCCATCGTATAGAATAAAAAAATTAAAATGCACTCCTATCGCATTCCTTATAAGAGACTGAATGCATAAAACTCTACATGAGTTTAGAGCACGTTTTTCAAACTAATCTGTATTAAAGCGAATCAGTGATTAAGACTAAAATTTATGTTGGGATTTTTGTAGGAAAAATTGAATACCGAGATTATTTTACAGCAGGTAGTCAATTATTAGGATCTGAGGTGACACAATCAGGCTTGTCCTTCGTCATCAACCACTTTCAACTGGTCTTAGGGGGATTGAGTTACATGCAATTCTTTGCAGGAGGAGAGCCTGTCACAAAATCATTTTTACATCAATGGAAGAATTTACTAAAGAACAGAAAATATACTACTTTTTTAAAAAAAACCTAATTTGCTATCACAAGGATAATGTAATATGCAAACATCTTCCCAATGCAAACCAGACTTATCATTAAGTAATGGTATGTTGGACACTATATCTCTGCCAATACTTGGCTGTCAAGAGTTGCAGAAAATTAGAAACACACATTTCACCTTTCTGGAAACTAAGGGAGCAGTTGTTTATTAATTTATCTTCTAGGATATGGCCTTTGGCTTTTTTTATCAGATAAAAATGTATGCAAACTATTTCATGACCTTTAGCTTCATTCCTCATGATATAGAGGGCTATAGTTTCCTTTATTTCAAAATGAAAACAAGAGGAAAATTTGACATACAATCCTGAACCTACAAGAAGAATCAAGTAGGTTCTTGGTTGCATCAAATTATATGTATTTTTAGATTTTCCACTTATAGCATCTGACAATGATGTTTTTTCTAGGCAGGAATTGTTGAGCATGGTGAAAAAATATTCCAACCTGTTGGGTGAGTCAGTTCATGATCTACTAGATGCTTCTGATGTTGAAATGGATGATGAGTTCTGGCATGAGGTTCTGGATCTCTATTTTATACGTGGGAGGGTATCAAAGGGACGTCAGGAGGATGATCTTCTTTTTTTTGTTAGAAGCACGGTAATTTGTAATAAACTTTCGTGGTTCAAGTGTTTCTCATATACCTTAATGATATCTGCCTTGGCACGCAGAGCATGAATGGATATGGTTCTGGTGATGCTAAGGAAGACAATTCTCCTTTCTTTGTCCGTAGATGGGGCCCTGAGGTACTGTGAAACCCATATGTTTTCCTTTTACATCTCCATGCACATCCTTTACTGTGTTTCTTATAGTGTCTAACTGGTCATAAACATCCACATCTTGCTGCAGAGTACTTCGATGGAGAATTCACTAATTGAACCTAGTCATCATTAAAAATAGATGCTTGTTAATTTATTTAAATGTATTTCCTGATTCATGGATTATCCTGTCATTTTAAGATCCTTCATTTACCATTACTTGTATACACATTTTTGCAGCTCTGTTTAATGCCTTTTGTGTTTCATAGAAAATTGAGAGCATGCCTTACACTGTTCAGCTGTGAAATCTGAATATGAATTGATCTTTTCCATAACTGTACGATGTTAAAAGTCTCTAGAGGCAGTCTTACCCAATCTGCATTTTCATATCGGCAGTAATTGATTTCTTGTTTCAGGTTGAACTAAATTCTGACACCCTAATTTCATCTCAGTTAGTAAGTTGTGACTGATGAAAGAGGTTCATAAGATTATGTGAATGGACTACTATTAATTTGGGTTCAATAATTTTTAGGTCAGCATTTGTATGAATGAGATTAAAGGGTCACTTTTTTATTTGGATGGGTTGCAGCCAATTTGTGTCTGATTATCCATTATTTGTAAAGAACTAATGTCCGTTATGGTATGTCCTTAGGAGTTAACAAAGCTAAGTTGTTTTTTTGGTCTTTATGTCATGCAGTTGGAGAGAGTAATTGGTGAAAGTTCAGCATGTGTTGATTGGAGGCGTAGCTTTTACTTGAATTTGATTGCTCACACATCATTTCGAGTGACCGTTGCAATTTGCAAGTATGTTCATTTTGTCTTTGTTTCACGATATTTTTTTCTTAAGTTCTCACGGCTATGATATTTTTTCCTTTATTTTAGTACAACTTTCAATTTGTAAGTGGCTTCATATGCCCGCTAAATGTTACGTATTGATTTTTAAATTTTGTTACCCAAGTTTGAAATCTTGTTCGAGCAAGTGTTTTGGTCTCCGACCGAGATGAGACGTTGTCAGTGCTATGTCAGATGTACCAACAAGCATTGCTAGAGGCTTTGTGAAAGAGGAGAAGAAGAGGAAAAGGATTAGAGACTAAATCTACTTCCTTGCTGTCGCCCAATGCCACAAAAGTGGAGAAGAGTGGGAGTAGCATTGTGATGTCGAGAAGAGAATCAAGGAAATGAAGAAGTTGCGAAGTAGAGAAGGCAACACAACCAAACACGCGAAGGAGAGGTTAGGTTTTGGTTGGGGAAGTGAAGAAGTGAAGGTGACGGATGCTTTGCTTGATTTTTCTTCTCTTCTTCACTTTCAAATGCCCCTAATTCCCTTTTTCTAGCAACAAGGAGGTTAGGGTCCTCAAGTTAAGTGTCTACTATGTTGCCTTTATTGTGGAGTCAAGTCATGATCCTTGAGTGGTGCATCAATAGCTGAATTAGATTAAAATCCTCAAGCAAAGTATGCTTTTGCGTTGCTTTCATTGTGGAGTTAGTTTAGGATACTTAGGCAAAAATGTTTGCTACGTCGCCTTTGCCGTGAAAATGATTCGAGAAACGGATCCATACAATGGTTGTCTTGGGCTCTAGCCCAACCATGTTTAAGATACTCAAATGTACTTCTTTAATAGTACAATTGAAGAAGTACAATCACCTATGTAAATTTTTTTATTTTGCTCACTTAAATCCATCCCTTCCACACCCAAAGCCCAACCCACCTCTAATTCTTGGATCTGCCCTTGAGTGATTCCCATCGGTTTCATGGTCTTAAGTTTGTGGGAAACATGATTTTGGAACCATGTATATCCCTACAGAATTAGGCTAAAAATGTTTCATAAATCATGGGATCATGATTTCATAAATTATGGGATATGCTAGCATAGCCGGTTTCATAAAAAGTTTAGTTTTTTCAGAAAAGGTTGTTCTTTTATGAAGAATAACTTCTTTTATCAATATATAAAAGGGGTTAGGATCCCATTTAGTTGGGATTTCTATTATGGTATCAGTGCAAATCTGCGATCATATAATATTATTATTTGGTAGCAATGATATTTGAAGTTCCTATGCTAAGGCATCCATTTCATTACCTAAGATGAGAAGGTTGTCTACCCAGTATCAAAATCAGTAGGATAGTTTGGAAAAATCATCCTTGTCTACCTAGTTCCTTAATCTTTTTTAATATATATATATATATTCATGAGAAAGCCAATTGAAAATGAGTAGGATAGTGAACTTAGTAATTTTTTCACGTTAACCTTTTATGCTTTTTGTAATTCCATATGGTTGATGCAGATTAATTGTTCCACTGACTTACTGCTTGCATAATTGATACTGTTAGACGGTTACATTCAATTCATAATGGTACCATAGATTAGATGCCTATCAATTTTTGATTGATATCTTGCCCTTGTAGATTTGGTGTTTCTAAAATTGTCCTGTTGGAGTTGCTAAAATAGTCACCAATCGTTTTTTTAGCAAAAGATGGAAGCAAGGTCCACAAAGAATATATATTTAGAGGATAGTATGTGTCTGCCAGTAGAGAACAGTGTACTTATAAAGGAGGTAAAAATTCTGAAGGGATAAAACATAATTCACACATAATCCATTCCTAGTGTCACACTCACACCTCATTGACCTGCCCTCACAAAATTGTCAAGACATTTGATTGGTGACAGGTTTGGTATATTACCTGTTTGGTCATCTTATAAACATGGTGAGCTTCCTTGGTGTAAACTAGTATGACATGGAAGATTACTCAGGAAAATTATAGGTTGTAGGTTCAAACATAAATTTATAAATAAATTGTTCATCAGAAAAAAAAAAAACCAATACAAAACATACTTATTTTTTGTGAGAGTACAATGAAAGTCAACAACAACAACTAAGCTTTGTCTCAATAGGCAGGGTCGGCTATATTGGGCTCTATCCCCTACTATATCATCATCTATACTTAAATAAATTTTATTTTATTTTATTATTGCTAACCAAGTCTTTTTTGGTCTTCCTTATTTGTTGTGCATATTTGTCATAGTTTCACATTGCCTAACTGGAGCATTTCTTGGTCGTCTAAGTATATGTTCGTACCATTTCAAACGTGTCTCTCGAAGTTTTTTTCTCAATAGATGCAACTCCGACTTTTTCTCTAATATTTATTTCTTATTTTGTCCATCCTCGTATATCCACACATCCACCAAAACATCCTCATCTTTTCAACTCTCATCTTTTATTTATGTGCTCGAGTCATAACATTTAGCATTATATAACATAACAGGTCTACCTGCCGTTTTGTAGAACTTCTCCCTCTATTTCAACTATCTTGCTTGTATTCTATCTTAATCCCTCTATCATTTTTTAAAAATGATTCGTCATCTCCTATTTTAATAATCGTCTCATTACGTTTAATATTGCTAAACTTAAATTTCATATATTTTGTCTTTACTCTAAACCTTTCACTTCTAGCATTTCCCACCAATATTCTAGTTTAGCATTTACGCCTTCACGTGTCTCGTCTATCAAAATAATATTATCTGCAAACAATATACACCATGGTACTATGTCTTCTTTTTTTTTTTTGAGAGTAATAAGTATAAAATATAAAATAAATTCAACAATACATTTAGCTCAAAATTTTGGCAACAATGAATATCCAACAATTAAAAATAATTATGAACTACAAACTAAAGACAAGTACCTAGATTCAATATCCCTTAATCATCAAAGGAACATCTGAATATTAAACATATTGGCTTAACAATAACTCTAATAACATAGGTCATCACTCAAAGAAACACCTTAATATTAAACATATTTGCTTAACAATAACACTAATAACAAAGCTCATCACCTAACTTTTAGCATAGCACAATTTGTGTAGGACTTATATAAATTTAAATACAAAAAGATAAAAAGAAATCAATAGGTGAACTAGACCTTGTAAGGGACTCAACATTGTGTAGGTTCTTCTCTGATGACTCTGCTCCATGGGTAATGAGTAGTGAGTGTCTGTTGATGGTCAGGTTTACATTTTCAGAAATGATGGTCGGAGTAAATTAAGCAACATCCGATGTTCCTGTGCCTATCCCTCTCATATTTCAATAGCTTCATTACTATTTCACGTCTTAATGCTAATTAATTTTCTATTGGTTATGATATTATTTATTATTTGTTTCAACCATTTCATTCCATGAAGTTTTTGTTTTTTTGCTCATATTGGTCAATTCACTCACAAGTAAACAAGATCTGGAGAAACATCAAAGTGGACAGGAAACTTCACTATCATCTGTCTACAAGGTACAAATAATGATAACTCTCTCTCTTGCCTCTTGGGTGTGCGTGCACATGTTAGATTTTTAAAAAGCTCAATTGGTTAACAAGTTTGAAATCTCTTATTATATATTCTGCATTAATATTTAGTCCTTTTTTTTCGTAAAAATAGTGTGCTTTGCAATTTTGACTATTTGCATTTATGCAATTAATTATGAATTAGTTCTTGGGCATCCTCATATATGCTAATATTTTAACATCTCAGAAATAGAAGCTGATTGACACGTAATGCTGTTTGCTTGGTATGCACAAAATGCTTATTTTGTGCATAAAGTTTCACGTCTTATGCATGTCTGACTTGTGGGGTAGATTCTTATGTGCAAAACTATCCATCCATTTGGATGCAGGCAAAGGATGTGCAAAGATAAGCTGGCTGTCTCATGCTCGTAGCAGCCAAAGCATGAAAATATGATCTCCTGGATGTTGCATCTGCATACACACAAGCAATAAACCCACCTGTGTGCGACAACATATATGACTTATACTAAAGAATAAGTAATACATTTCATTCCTTTAATAGCTGGACTCTTCATTGACAAGAACACTCCTGGTGTGAACATCTGACATTCTGGGTGGTCTCCTACTTATTCTAAGTAACATAGATCTATTATATAACTGTCTTTATGATATTCTTCAATTAATCAATTCATTAACTATCTATAACAATAGGGAGAACACCGTTTAGTTAAACTTTAATTATGTTTTCTTTTTGGTGGTCTTTCTGGTTTATTGAAATTGGGATTAAAAGTTCCCTATAGGATCATCTTTTTTTCTTGATGATTAATCATACAGTTATTGGGTCAGGTGGTAAAGACTGTCTATGCGTCTCCTAGCCGTGTTAACTTTCATTTGGATCACAGAAAGGTTAGTCCTCTGACTATCAATTCTCATTGCTCCTAGATGTTAGTATTTACTTGAATGTTAAAAGTGTTAGTCCTACTTATCAAGTTCATAGTTCAAAGTTCAAACACTATCTCCTCTTATGTTGATCTTTAATTTTCAGGCAGTGGAAACTTTGCCTGCCTACCCAAATATCTGTTTTTCAGTTGATGATTTTGATGATACCTTCGATGCTGTGGTAACATAATTTTATTCTGTTATAACAATTTCATTTGCCCAAGACTTAACTTGATGCTTGTCTAGGTTCAACTGTTGGTACGAATCATTATTTGTCTTCTTTTTGTCTGAAAAAAATGTAGTACAATGCATCTTCTTGACTGACTCCAATTTGACCACTCTTCTTACATTTTAGAACTAGACTAACAATTGTGCTAGCTCAAATTTCAAATTGAGTTTGTTTTCAATAATGTCAAATGGATTGAATACCCTCACTATAAGAGTTCTTCTCATTATATAGAAAATGTTAGTAATTTACAGAAAGTTACAAACAAATTTTCAGCCATAAATGCAGGTTGATTTCTAGTAATCTATCTAAATCAATCTGTCTAAATCAGGAAGGTATAGCTATCTATTAATTACAATATATTTACAGCTACTAAGTAAGGCTTGATATATGTTGTCATATATACTTCATCCTTGATATATGTTGCCATATATACTGTCATAATTAAGTCTTACTATATGTTACCATATATGCTGTCATCCTTGATATATGTTACCATATATGCTGTCATAATTAAGTCTTCATATATGTTACCATATATATTGTCATCCCCCCTCAAATTGATGTTGGTCGATCCTGAAGCATCAATTTGCCCACTAGAAATTGACGCTGTCGTGTTAAGGCCTTAGTAAGTATATCAGCTATTTGAAGGTTGGTGGAAATATGAGGAAGAGAAATAATATGAACGTCAAAAGCTTCGCGAATAGAGTGACAATCCACTTCAATTTCAATATGCTTAGTACGCTCATATAAGCAGGATTAACAACCATCTGAATGACACTAGTGTTATCAGCATCAAGCATAGTAGGGGTAGACTGAGAGAAACCAAGCTCAGCTAGAAGACCACGAAGCCAAACAATCCCAGAATATGTAGTACACATAGCACGATATTCAAATTTGGTAGAAGATTTAGAAACATGATCTTGCTTCTTGCTATTCTAAGAAATTAAGGAATCACCGAGAAACGTACACCAACCTGTGATAGATTAACGATTATCAGGACATCCAGCCCAATCAGCATCACTATAGGCAATAAGATGAAAGGAGAACCAGTTGGAAAAAACAATCCACGACAAGTCGTCCCATGAAGATATCGAATGATTTGATGAACAACAGCTAAATGTAGATGACGAAAATCTGTCATGAATTGACTAACTTGTTGAACAACAATGGATATGTTTGGTCAAGTAATAGTCAAATAGTTCAAGCTACCCACCAATTGTCGAAATATAGTAGGATCAGAAGATTACCCTCCTCACAAGGATACTTTATGTTTACTTCAAGTGGAGTAGCTACAGTAGAAGCATCTTGGAGACCAGCTAAATGAAGCAAATCTTGTGTGTACTTATGTTGATGTAAAAAAATACCAGAAGGATCAGTATGAACCTCTAAACCTAAGACATAAGAGGACTTAGATCCTTCATATGAAATGAGGCTTGAAAATGTTATTTTAAACGAGCAATTAAGAAAGAATCAGTCCTAGTGATAACAATATCATCAACATAAACTAGGAGAATAACAATACTAGTAGATGTCTTGAAAAGAAATAAAGATGAATCATATTGGCTCTGGTTGAATGAAAATTGGAGCAAAGTCGATCTGAATTTTCCAAATGCCAAGGAGCTTGTTTTAACCCATATAGAGATTTCTTCAACTTGCAAACATCCAAAAAAGAGGAAGAAGATAAACTCGGCGGTGGAACCATGTAAATCTCTTCTTTGAGATCTCTATCAAGAAGTGCATTCTTAACATCCAAGTGGCCATCCTTGCGAAGCAGCAATTGAAATAACCATTCGAATGTTGACATCTTAGTGATCGGAGCAAAAGATTCGTCATAATTGATGTCATACTCTTGCTTGTTACCCAAGGCAACCAACTGTGCCTTATATCGATCTAGAGTACCATCTGAACGAAGCTTGATAGAGTAGACTCATTTACAACCAATGACCTTAACATTTAGGGGGCACTGAACAATATCCCAAGTGTGATTGTCCACAAGAGCTTGAAGTTATTCTTCCATGGCCTTGCGCCAACACTCATATTTTGCAACCTCTGAATAACATGAACGAATAGGAATAGTGGATAAAGTAGTATGAAGAGATGTATGGGAAAAACTGTACCGATCCTGTGGACGGGTGATTTTGGAAGAGTACCGTAGAATGATATCTAAAAGCTGATTGTCTGTGATGAAGTTGAGAAAGTTGTAAAGTTGGACATTGTCGTCATTGATGCACAAAGCTAGGCTTGATTCGGTCAAAAGTATTCGGTACTTCATCAAAATTAGGAAGGATAGGTGACTCTAGAAAAGACTTAATATGAGTAGAAAAGAAAATTTGAATTTCAAGGAAAACAACATGACGAGAGATACAAAACCTGTTAGAACATGGATCATAGCAAACATTACTTTTATGTGAAATACTATAGCCCATAAAAGCACATTTAACAGATTGAGCAGGAAGTTTATGGCATTCATGAGGTGGCAAATGAACAAAGCAAACACAACCAAAAGTATGCATGTCAAGATTGTTGGGATGTTTATGAAAAAGACGATAATATGGAGATTTAAAGTTCAAGACACGTGAAGGCAAGCGATTAATTAAATAAATTGTTGTAGATAAGTCCTCAACCCAGAATTTAGGTGGAACAAAAGATTCAATCAATAGAGTTTGAGCAACATCTAAAAAATGTTGGTTCTTACGTTCAGCAAAACTATTTTGCTCATGCATATTTTATATTATTATGCTAACTCTGTGGTGCGGTATGCAATATATTGTGCTAACTTTGTTTTGTAGGTTTCATCATTCTAAAGAGATCGATTGACTGAACCAAAGGATCTGTCGATTGAACTCACTAAGTTGGCATAATGAACATCCCGCGCAGACAATTTAAATCTCGGAGGTATCGGTAGACTGAACCTGATTATCAGTCGACCAAACCCACTATGAAATCAAGGCTGACAGATTCAATCTCATAGTTGAAAAGAAACTCAAAGAACGGTCAACCGAACATCAGGTTTGCCTGATCGACCGATAATTTAATGTAAGTTAATGAGTGAAGGTCAGATAGAAGCAAATAAGGAAGTATTAAAGGATCAGTTAACCAGACAACGGGTTCAGTCAATCAAACATTAAAGGACAGTTAATATGCGAAGATCGGATCTTGGTGATAAAGGAAAGCGACGAGATCGGTCAACCAATAGGTTCAGTCGATCGAACAGTTTTTTGGTCAATCAAACGAGGCCTTTATTACACCTCGAGTTCAGAGCTTTGATATCAATTCTTGAAGTTTGAAAAAGTGCCCTACTCCGATCTTCTGCTGGTCATCTGTGCTGTTGCGACTACTACGACTTGTGCAAGCTCCAGTACTGAAAGCTCTCCAACACAAACGCTTCTCCGATCATCTTTAACGCTGGTATATTTTGAGTTTGCATTATTATTGTGTTGTATACTTGTAACTGTACTCATATTGTGATATATTGGATTGTCCATCGGTGCGATCAAGGATCACAGGCCTTGGAGTAAGAGTCGACACAAGCTCCGAACCAAGTAAAACTGAACATGTCCTTTATATTGTTCTTCTCTATTTTCCGCTGCCGCCTTGATAATTGTTTTATGATTCGAACCAAAAGATTTTGCAAGCAACATTCACCCCCCCCCCCCCTCCATCACTATATCGATCCATCAATTTGTATCAGGGCTAGGTTGCTCTCAAATAACTTAACCGTTTTTTGAGCACTTTTAAAAAAAATCTTTTTTTTCTTTAAAAAGTTTTTTATTAATCGTAGTTACATTCTTTTTATAACTCTTCTCTTCTCACAGTACTAATACCAAGACAAGAGTCTTGGAAATTCATTTTGTCTATTTTGTAAGGATGTCAAATTCATACCAAGAAGAGTACAGTACCGTCCGACCTCCATTGTTCAAAGGAGAAAATTTTAACTATTGGAGCAGAGGATGGAGTGCTACTTAAACACCAACATCGAATTGTGGTTCACCGTACTAAAGGGAAACACACCACCGACAGAAGATGGAATGCTCCTGGATCCGGAGAAGTGGACTCCTTAATGTCGGTCCCCGAGTTAGTTTTGATGTGACCAACCAAGTTAGGTTAGGTCCTGTATTTTGCTAACCTTGTGTCTAAGTGTGCAAGAGCTTAGGAACACAAGAAGTCAAGCAAAAGACATAGTGGACGAGAAGGATGGTGCGGGAGAGAGTCGACGGGCTCAGCGCATCTGAGGGACGCAGAGCTACAGAAGAGTACACCGGCAGACAAGAAGGACTTGAGCGGCGTTCCGAGGGATGAGAAGTCGGGAGGAAGGTTGCTCAAGAAAGGACAGAAGTTAGGTTCGGGTGAGCCCTATTTTGGATGTTCAAAATCACCCAGAAGACTGCAGGAGAAGTTTGACGGAGCCGGGCTAGTCAACATGAG
>JBBPFP010000032.1:2309720-2326442 GCA_037974795.1 Kaempferia galanga
TAGGATCGATGAGATTAGAAGATAAGAAAGTAAAGAAAATTAGAAGAATAAATACAATTTGATGATATCTTAAAATGGAAGATTATACTGAATAATCAATCTTACAACAGATTACATAATTGAACAATAATTTTCTTATCTCTAGCAGTAATCAAATAGAACTTGATTGATGTAAATATTGTCTATATGAATAATAATTAAATATCAATTGTTAAAGAGTATATAGTTTATGATATTATTATTTGTGTATCTTCCAAGTAATATTAATTATCTTATTATTGTTTATAATTATTTAAATATTAATGATGATATTACAATTTAGAACATTAATCAATATTAGTAATATAAGTATTGATAATGATTGTTATCATTACCAAATGTTCATCACCTATTACAGATCATCAAATTTCGTATCTTTTATGATCGATATTTCTTAATGACTAATATGGTATCATTCCATTAACCATTAAAGTCTACTTTATTATTTAGTAACAATTATGCAGGCCATTAAAACATATTTTATTATTATTATTATTAACAATTGTACTTATTACCTGTTCAATTTAAATTACAGCCTTGTACACTTTATGTTTCAAAACAATCAAATAAATTAATCCTTTTTACATCAATGGGGGA
Organism: Kaempferia galanga; assembly: GCA_037974795.1. NCBI lineage: Eukaryota > Viridiplantae > Streptophyta > Magnoliopsida > Zingiberales > Zingiberaceae > Kaempferia > Kaempferia galanga. The sequence continues at coordinate 2,310,357 of JBBPFP010000032.1, forward strand.
AAATATATTTGATTATTCTTGGGGCTGGAGAAGACAAAACTTGTGGATCTACTCCTTGGCTCCCCACACAAAGAAGATCTCTTCTTTGTTCTAGACACATACAAATGCATTGAGGAAATTGCCAGCATCTCACGTAGTTGGGATTCTGCAAACAATCCCAGCAAAGCGGAATGCAACGATCATGTGCTTTGTATAGTTCTTCTCTCTCTCATATATCTCTTTGATTTCTTCTCCTCAACTGCTATCGATTGGGATCATTGGGTCAAAACAAGATTTGAATGAGAAATCATCCAACTGCAAATTAAACCCATTGATTCCTGTTATTTCTCACTTGATTTGAACAATTACCACCATAAACCAGAGTGATTCTTATTTTTTTGGTTTTTAATGAGATTTCAGCGCATGGTCAAGATATTACCCAAAATTGGATGGGGACCTGGATCACAATCAGAACACATTTGGTCTTGGAAGAAGGGTGGTTGATACTTGATAGCATGGTTGGGCAGCAAAAATACTATGGAACAAAGGGCTTGTAGTGGTGGAACTTGGAAGTGTATTTCGTGACAAGCAACATAGGAGACATTGAATAAAGGGAGTTGTGCAAAGACAATTAAAACCCATGCATATAGAGCCTATATGTCTAACTAATTGATCAAAACAATTGATGTGGAGCTGAGTGTCCTATTCCCATCATTTCTAATAACATGATCCATATTTGCCTTCTGAACCAAGAAACAAGTGATTGGGGCATTCATATTTTTTGTTCACATTGATAATCTAAATTAATGGAGAACACATCATATCACTGTTAACTTCCACTTGACAATATTCAAATCAATCAGAGACTTGGATTTCTAAGAAATAGCAAGAATCTCCTTTGCTCACAGAATTTTGGATAACTTTGGCCAGGGAAATACAAAATAATGGCTTGATTCTTTCAAATATACTTGTTTGAAGTTGAGTTCAGTTTTAACCTCAAGTTTGACAAGGGCTTACCTATCAAGTGTTTGTTTAACAATTATTCATTTATTCCTAGGCCAAATTTAAAATTTCCACTGCTAGGCGTGACAATCATACAAGCAGCTAGGTGTATGATTGATTTCTGACGGATATTGAGATTCGGGAAAAGGTCAAATATCTATTAAGCATAGTAGGAAGATAAGCCTAATGAACTTCTTTATTCTTTAACTAGATAAAATGGATTCCATCAATGTAAATGCAAGAAGTTGGTGGTGTGAGATCTTGAATGTTCATTTTTTTTATATTCAAAGCACTGGTCATTTAGTAAAAGCTAGACTTTCTATGCCTAGTACTTTAAGAAAGATACATTAAAAAACGGCCAATAGGTTCATCTGGAAGGAAGAATAGCTATATGTGATGACAGATGAGCTAAGAGAGTCTAATAATTCATGTACTTACTACTTATGTTGTCTCCTGACTGCCAGGTTTGTCAACACTAGTGCAATTTTATTAAAGTAGATTCTATATTTCTTTGGGGTTAGGTTATGCCTGAGCTAGTTTGAAGATTTAGGTCTCAACTATGAGAATCCCTCCAGGGACCACTGTTTATGCTTGCCTTTTTATTTCTATGCTTATAAGTCTGATTAATACCAGAATACCAATGATGCGTTGGTCAGTAGAAAACATTTGTAGCACATGTTCCTAGGTCAAGAACCACAAAAGTTCATCTGAACTTATCCTAGATCAATTAATGTGAAAATTTGCTGTAATTGTTTTTTTTTTCCTGCAGCCACACTGTTGTCAAATATTTCCTTCTTTTTCCCAATGCAAATTTTATTTTTTGTTTACTCTTTGGTAGAGAGGTTCATACGCTCAGTTTGGACATTTTCAACTTTTTCCTTGTTATCAGTAAAACTTGTTTGTACATTGTAAAATATTATTTGACTTTATCACTTCCTGTGCAGGTCGTGCTGTTATCAATGCTGCTGAAATGGGCATTTCATTCCCTTTGAAACGGAGAGATCAAATGCTTGATTATGTCCTGACGTTGATGGGAAGAGATGAGAATGAGGAGTTGGTTGATTCAAGTACTGAGCATCTTCATACTCAGGTGGATGCTTTTTTCTCATCAGACAGGAGTTTCCATTATAGGGTTAAGAAAGATGTCTTTGCCCTCCTTTATGTGGAGATTTTTGAGTCAATTCTTTTGCAGAGTCTTGCTTTGAGTGCATGTAAAACTTTGGTTTTAGTGGAGCCAAGATTACCAGTTGAAGCCAGAAACGGTGTTCTGAAGGTAGCTTGCTTAAGAGGTGTTTTGTTTTCACCAGTCCTTTGACCTTGTCCTTATTTAAGTTTGTTGTTCTGAATTTATGATAACATCTTACAGGCAACTTTAGGTTTTTTTGCTTTATCAAGTGATCCTTCAGATATTACCAGTCCACTTGTGGACAATCTAATTTCTTTGTTGTGCGCTATTCTTTCGACCAGGTGAAACCCGATCACTTGAAAGTGCTGCTATCTTCTTCATTTTGATACTTGCTTAGTTCTTCTTTCAGTTTCTCTTTTTTTTTTCTATATTACAATTTCCCATGTGCATGAATAAGCTGTAATTTCTGTCCTGATTTTAAATCCAAAAGTATAACCTTGACTTTAAGTGGATTTGTTACTAGTGGAACACTAAGGTCGATCAGACTTTCCCATAAGACACAAATACAACTAACCAGGTGCTCAGAGTAGGAAACTACTATGACTTGAGCTTCTTGTAGAGAACAAAGAAGCAATATGAACTCACACGGTATTCAGAGTCTCCTTTGTTTTTACTTAGTGTTAATGTTCATCAGTAAACAAAGGAGAGTACCAAAACCAAAAAGTGCTTACACAAACAAAGCTAGTTTTGTGTTGCAAATACAATTTACTAGCATAACATATCAAATATGACTGGATGACATTAGTCAAGCAAATTCCAAGAAAAAAAGCTGATATGCTGTGTGAACTTTGATACATCTAAAGAGACCACTGAAAATTTCAATTTTGATACAACTTGTTACTCCCTATAATTTAAGCAGAGTGTCCAGAAAAGCCATTTCTACAGTTTGAAGTGAGTGCCTAGTGGTATTTGCAGTCTAAAGTGGTTATAGAATATAGGGGTTGAATATGGGAAATGGGAGAGAGGAACAGAGAGAAACGTGGTGTCTATTCACTTCCATTGTGGTTGTATGACAGTTTTTAGAAGTAAGGAAGCCTTATTCTCCAATCTTTAGTGTTCTATTTGACATTAATTTCAGTAATCACAGCATGTAGGAGGCGAGTTCTTTTTTCTTTTTCATGGACTTTGGAAGATTCATGAGGATGGGGTAATCATATCTCAGAGTACCTAACCTAGTTGAAATCCTTATATTAACTTATCACACTTTTGTTTGTATTGCTTAAATTTACATGTTCAACTTGTTTTGTTGGGCATGCCCATCACACTAGAGGATTTCATGTATAGCAATTTGAGTAGGTCATTTATAAATTATAATGTACTTGCGTGCTAATTAGGTGCTACTAATTTATGCCATTATTATCATACCCTAATATATAGCCTGGGTTGATCATGCAGTTTTTTTTGTCGTCTACTTGCGGTATTCTATGCTCTATTTGTGGGACAATACAATAGGTTTGAACATGGACATAGGACATAATGTGGATTGATTGCCTTTCTTGTGGATGTGGATGTTTATACAGGATGTTGATTATATTTGTGGTCTTTGGCCTATTGGGATGATTTCTAGATCATTTTAGCAGTTATATTGGTCTTATTATCGCTCACCTGTCATATAATAGTCACATTGGTGAGTGTGATGCGTTGCTAACTTTGGCAGGCATGCATGTGTTGAATTATACATGAGGACACTTTGTAGATTTTTTGAGGATTTCAAGCTTCTACAACCTATTTTCTACCTAGTAGTTTGGGTTTGGGGTTTTATATATCACGTTTCTTCGTGTTTCTTTTACTTCACTTGCTTGTTAGTGCTTCTTGTAATTTGTCACTAGTGATGTAAACTTTGTGATTGACTATGAAACTTGGATTTTCTCTGGTTTCTTTTTACAGCTTGCTTATTTTTTGAAAATGGAAGTTATGAAAATAATCAGTTTGAAATTCTTCATTTCTTTTTTGTGGCATAGTTGATTTTGACCTAGCAAGTGTCAAAGAAATTGTCATTTGGTGATCAAGTATGTCATTCCATGCTTATGACCATGAAGACCCACTTCGAGCATGACAATTTATTGATATCTGAGTAGGTCTATTTTGCTCAGATTTGTATAATTTTCCTTGAATTTTAGTTTATCGACTTGTTCTGGTCCAATCTCAGATGATGGATCTGAAATTTTCTTGTTTGGTCTTTTACTTATGAAATTGTAGTGTTTTCAATGTTTTATTGGGTGGTTTGTAATTGTGAACTGGTTTTAACATGTCAATTTTTTCAATTTCCTTTTTGCATGGGTAGTGTCAGGATTGTGATTGAATCGAAGTTTTCTTTATCTGGATGTTTTCTCATGTCAATTGATATTAACTCTTTGCTTCAAAAGTTGGTGTTGAAACCCTAATCTATCTATTTGACTTGACAACCCCTTGCAAATTATGTAGTTTAAGGTGTTTGTTAAATAGATTATTATCAAGTCCTTTGAAGATTGTCACAACATACCTTTCAAATACCTGGGTTGTCAACTCTTAAAACATCAAGATAGAACCTTGCATCTTCCTGTTGGTATTATTGTGCTTTTTGTTTTCGTTGTCTTAGTTTTATCCCTTTTTTCTTGTGAGACATTTTCTGGTTTACTAGCTTAAGATAGATAATATATGTGTTTCAGCTTAAGGGGAGTGTTAAAATTTTTTAGATTGAATCTAGTCGAAGGCATACTTAATCTTATGCCTTAATTTATCTAGAGTGAGGTATGCTTAAGTGATATAAATACATGTGTTGTATCTCTACAATAATAATTACTATATTTCATCTCTCTCAAATTTTGATTTCTAATTTCTCTTATTACTTTAATCCTTTATTTATTCGAAATTGTGGAACAGAGTTCTATAAACATTTTTGTTAATATTTATGTCATGTTGTGTTGTGCATATTATGGTCCAGCATATTTTTTGGGGGGAATTCCTGCCAAACAACTATCTATCTGCATCTATCTATCTATATGTGTGTATATTTATAGTTAGCTTCCAAGATCCAATTGAAACTTGTTGATTTTAACTTTTTCTTTTATAACTGTTTGAGATGTCATTAAACTGATGCTTGACCAGTGGTGAAGATGGGCGGAGTCGAGCCGATCAATTGCTGCATATTCTTAGACAGGTAGATTCATTTGTTTCATCTTCTGTGGAGCACCAAAGAAGAAGAGGTTGTGCTGCTGTGTATGAACTGCTTCTAAAATTCCGAAACCTTTTTTCTGGAGGAGTTTGTGGTCTAGGTTGCCATTCAAGTTGTACTCACAGTAAACAGATTGACAGAGTGACACAAAGAAAATTTTCCAATTTACCATGTAATGACAATTAACTTTATAGATTTTATATACCTTTCTCTAATTCAGTCTCTTTGCATATTTTCAGCTGCATTTGTATTGCCGAGTCGGAACTATCTAAGCCTGGGTGAAAGAGTAATAACTTATCTTCCACGATGTGCAGATACAAGCTCTGAAGTTCGAAAATTAGCAGCTCAGGTACAAATGTACATTTGGGTTCTAGAAGTTCTATAAACCACTGAATCAATTTTGTTGGTTTTGTAGATTATTGACCTATTATTCAGCAAAACTAAGTCAATTTTGTTGCATTTGTAGATTCTTGGTCTATTATTCAGCATGGCATTATCACTTCCAAAACTGGCAGCTTCTGTCGATTATAGCGATATTGAAGTTTCATACAGTGCCTTGTCCTCTCTTGAAGATGTTATTTGCATTTTAAGAAGGGTAGGAATTATATACTGTTTAATATATTAGTTTGTTCAGGTAATAATCAATTCACAATCATTTTCTCTTTTTTTTTCAGGATGCATCTATAGATCAGTCTGAAACTTTCAATAGGGTTATTTCATCTGTTTGTGTTCTGCTAATGAGAGATGAGGTGACATAATATACTTTCTTGTTGATCATTCATTCTAGTCTCTTATCTCTCTATTTCATTCTGCACTGATATTTTGAGCAGCTAGTTATCTCATTGCACACATGCACCTCGGCTATTTGTGACAAGATTAAGCAATCAGCAGACGGTGCTATTCTGGCTGTCACTGATTTCATCACTAAGCGAGGCAATGAATTACATGAATTGGATATTTCAAGGTTTGGCTTTGTATTATCTATCAGTTTGCATTTCAAATGTTGCACATCCTAATCTAATTGTATTTATCATTTTAGGACAACACAATCTTTGCTTTCAGCAACTGTCACTACAAGTGATAAACATACACGTCAGGAAGTGCTGAATGCTGTATCCTTATTAGTTGATGTACGTTTACTAGACTAGAAGAAGTGCTTACTCTATTTTCAGGCATTCTTTTTCCATGACTCCACAAGATATCATGCTTGGCAGAGAGTACTAACTCAAGCACCGTCTTCGATGAAATCTTGGCTGCTGCTGGAAGGGACATAGCAACTAAGGATGTTTCCAGGATTCGTGGTGGATGGCCAATGCAGGATGCATTTGTTGTGGGTATCTTATCCTGTGATTTCTGTTTACTTAGTAATTCATATGACGGATTCAGACCCATATTACTCTCCTCAAACACCTCTCTCTCGCTCTCTCTTTCACTCTAGATGAGCCATATAGCATGTATCTCAATAACAAGAAAGCTGACTTGGAGATACATAATTGCATTTGTCTGGAGAAAACTGTTTAAACCATTTTTGTCTCAAAATATTTCCAGCTGTATGTTTAATAGAGAAGTTAGTTCGAGGGATATGACTACATTTTATGATGGTTGATATACCAAACTGAGGAAATTCATTCAATAGTTACAATACGATTAGATAAAATGTTAAATAATCCCTTATAGGAAAAAAATAAATAAATTAGAATTGATAAACATGATGATAGATGACTGAAATGTGGGATCTAATTGGATAAACATTCTGGCACAAATCATATTGCAATTCAATTTCTGTTGCAATACTGCACCTTGGTTCTTAGTAGAGTTGTTTGTAGCTAAAGCTCGAGAGTCTCCACAATTAACTTTGGTTTTCTGACTGAACCTTTTCTCTAGTTCTTGCCCTTTTCGCTTATTTCTGGTTTCTATGTTGTCTTTCTCTTGATAGGCATTCTCCCAGCATCCTGCCCTTTCATATTCATTTCTGGAGTATGTTGTTTCTGTTCTTGATACACCCCTTCCTAAGACTGATATAGATAAAGGACAGCATTCTAATCACTCTATTGAATCTCAAAATGATTGCCAGTTTCAGCAAGCAGCCATTCTTGCTATCACTGCATTTTTCAGGTGTGTTCTTTAGGATGTAAATTCTTTTGGTGTTCCTCTATTCTTGCAATATCATTTCTATTGGTTCCAAACTTATTTTGGAATTTGAAACTGTATGGCAGAGGTGGTGGCAAAACTGGAAAAAGGGCAGTTGAGCAAAGTTATTCAACTGTCTTCTCTGTGCTTACACTGCAGCTTGGAAATTGCCATGGCCTTGCTGGTTTTGGCCAACTTGAACCCTTGCGGTAAAAACTTTTCCTGCAGAAGCTCATTTTACTTAATGTATGTGATCAAGGCACTGACCCTTGATATTGTTTATATTACTTTGGAGACTGTTGCTATTAGCATTTCAGTCATTCTGTGATTGTGCTGGAGACATTGAGATGGGCAAGGTAGAATTCATGTTATATACGATCTATAAATTCAATTCTATATGAAGAATTGAAGAAAAAATCTTTTTAATCTATAGATATTGGCTAGAGATGGAGAAAACAAGGACAAAGAGAAGTTGATTGATTTGATTCAGGAGGTTGTTTCATGTACCTCCATGAAAAGGCCTAAAGAGGTAGTCTGTTATAAATATTTTCAAAGTTTTTATGTATGTGTTCTTAAACATCATTGCAGAGTGTTTCCAACATATGCTTGTCTTCATATCTAATATTATACTTGTCCAACATGAAGGAAACCTAGTGTAAAAGAAGGAAACAAGGGTTGCCACCATATTGGATCCTATACTTAAAAACTCTGACCCTTGACTTTCACAATCATCCTTTTTTTATTCAACAGTTCCAAATGGACTTGCATTCAAATAGACCACGACCTAAAGCCCTCAATAGACACAAAACCACTACTATATTTGCGTGTCATAAGTGCATGAGGATGTGCACCCAAGAAAAAGCTAAAGGTGAGCATTGCGATCATATGTGATGCACAGGGAAGCTATGTGCAGGCTACTACTGCATGTGGTGTGGGTTGCAGAGGTTGATAATGGATGCAGCTCAATGACAGGGAATGTTGGCGATGCTTCAACTGTGAGGAGCACGAAGGAGATGCGATGACAATGCATAAGAGTGGGGAAGAGGTTAGGGGTGCCTATTCAGTAGAAATTGAACCCGTTTGAATCAAACCAAATTACATTAATTCAACTTTTTGCATGTTGGTTTTTTATGTAAATTGAACTGAATTATCACGTAAACCAAATTGAAAACCAACTTAATTTATTTGTAATATTATGGACCTTTTCCTTAACATGAAATCTTGGGTGATTCAAAATGAATCTCATTTTCATTTTTTTCATTATTCAAAAAAAGAAAATTGGTTTTCCGATGTGGTTTTGTTTACAATGAACAAACCAAAATTTTAACAATCTAGATTGTACTGATTTGATAGAAACACAAACTTGACAGATAGTCAGATATTACCCTGTCCCCTTATTTCTTTTCCCGCGATATTAATAAATATAATAGCTGATATTGTTTAATCTGTAGCTATACTGAATGAGATTTGGATTCATCATCTTCCCAATCTGAAAGAGTTGTGATGCAGGAGGATCCCGCTCGGCGTCAAGTTGCAACCTTCTTTTTTCTTGGATAAGGATAATGCTAACTCCTTTGCTCTTTTTATGTATCAAACTATGTTGTCATCTCTTTTCTTCTCTCTAGTCAATGTGAAGGCCGAAGGGATGGACTGCACGCATCTCCTGTCTAGAAAAGAATAATATTAATGGCATAATGTCATGTTTATCTTTTGTAAAATGGCCTTGCACTTGACTCGGCTAATATTGATAACATTGTCTAAGAATAGAATGCCCCCACGTAACCTCCACTCTGTTGAGTTATTTTTTATTTAACCTTTCTCTGCCTTCTAACTTATTCGTGTCTATATTTGTACTACTTTGACAAAGTACACCTGTTAAGTTTTGCTAGGGCCTAAACCTGTGTATTTTATGTGATGCTTTGCTTCCTTTCAGAAATATATGAACACCCTTCACCTGTTCTTTACTTCTCAGTTATGTAAAGATTAGTAAATAAGTTGCATGCTATCTACATTTTAGATCCATTTTGTATCTTTCTTCTGAATTTTCCAGTATTTGTGTTTGACAGGTTTCACCAATAAGCATGATCTTGAGCAAAGCATTAAATAGGCATCAAAGGTTTCAAAGGGAAGCTGCTGCTGCTGCTTTATCAGAATTTGTCCGTCATAGGTACTTTGTTAATTAACTTGTCAATTTTATATGTTGAGAATGAACTTCTCGGAAAATTGTCATAGCATTTGTGGTGTTCCACCTAGGGTCAATCTACGGACGGGTAGATAACACCTAAATGCATGTAATCTTGATGAAACAATCATGCTCTGAATTGTGACATGCCAAATAAGACAGTTGAAATTACTCTTCTGATAAATTAATAAAACTTGATAGTTATTGATGTAATCCCTCATATGCTACTTGTACTAGTGACATTGATGACTATTGTATTGTGCTAACACTGGTCATGCTTTGATCTATTTTGACCTGTGAAATGAATTCAAGAATGTTTTTTTTTTTAATTTCTTGCTATCTAATGGCTATATTTTTGTCTTTAGAAGTAAATAAGAGATATTGGAATAAAATATATATTAATTTATCTTGACACACGTTGAAATAAAAATGAGTAAAACTCATTTTAAGTTCTTTTACTCATTTTTATTTCAACTATCTAATTGATATATTCTTATTAATACTAGAAATTTAAGTAAAGAATGATTAAATTAGTAAAATCCAAGAAATTCAATTCTAGCACAAAACATATCTTAAACCTGCTTGTATTCAGTGCATGACACTTGATTTATAATTGAGATGCTTGTAACATTTTATAACTTAATTTTCTAAAAATTTAATTTAAATGATCTTGAATTTTTGTAGGCTTGCATTTTATAGTAAACAAGTTATCTGGATGAGGATTATATGATTAATACCTATTTGAATTGTTCATGACACTCTCAAGCATACCAATGCATGTCAAATTTCAGCATGATACTACACCGAAATTGTACCATTCTGGTTAGAGGTAGCAATTCCGACATAACACGAGATCTTAAACTTTGAAGAGGACTACAACTAAGAGTGTTAGTGTGGAACTTAGAGGCAACAAGAACATCCATGAAAATTAGCACAGATAACCAACCCAACATAAAACAAGGACTGGTGCAAAATAGGACAACTAGAAAATGAGCATAGGTATACTAAAAACTGGCAATGAGATGTAGCATTGACATTATCAGCAATGCACCTTACATATCATGAATGCAACAACCAAACCAAATATTTGTGCTACTCAGAACTTCATATTTTACTAACATTATGTTGTTTCATACCTATGTTCTGTTGAGCAAAATCATTATTGTTCAGTGATGCTGCAATTTGATTAACAATTAAAAATTGATCCATGCAGTGACGGATTGTCTTCTTTGTTGGAACACATTGTAGAAGTAATGTGCTTGCATGTTTCCGATGAATCACCGATTGTGAGAAGCCTTTGTTTGTGTGGACTTGTTCAGGTTATTTTTCAGATACTTAATATTTTTATTCAATTGTATAAAAGTAGCATCTCATGTAATCATGTCATTTTCCTTATTATAATTTTCCTGATGGTTTAAGATATTAGCCAGAAGTTGATACCTTTTGTTTGATAAGTGTGCTACCATATCAGCTCTCTACCAAGTGATGGAAAACCTTAGTTTATGTATTGCTCAGGAACCAAGTACCAATCTCACAAGAGCACTGCCATTAAAGGATTGCCCTTCACTTGTGGATTGTTTGTGAGCAGAACTCAGTGTGCTACCATATCAGCCCTCTACCAAGTGATGGAATACCTTAGTTTATGTATTGCTCAGGAACCACTAAGTACCAATCTCACAATAGCACTGCCATTAAAGGATTGTCCTTCACTTGTGGATTGTTTGTGAGCAGAACTCACTCTGCCATGAAGTCAGACGTCGTAGGTAAGTAATATAGCACGAACAAGCACGTGGCCAAAAGACTCTACGAGGTGCCATTTGCTGCAAGAAGCAAGGTTGCTTCCAAAGGTAAGGCTTCATCTTTGGTGACTAGCAAATGGAGGGTGCATGACCTTTTATAACAGGGGCAAGCAATTGAGTAGAAGTTTCCTATGGTATTCAGAACAAGAGCATGGAGAAATATCAGATTTTGAGTAGCATTCATGGAAGGTGGATCCAGCACAACTAAGTAACAAAAGGACTCTCTGGATGTCCTTTTTCTGAGCTGTCACTTTAACACCACCCGACCAAACTGACTGAGCAAACCCTTTTTGAGTTCTTCGTACCCCTTAAAACTGAGGATCTGATTCTAGTGTATCCATACTTCTACAATTTAAGCCATTTGAAATCCTTTAGGGAAAATTTTAAAATAGGTCCCATACTTGTGAGCCTTTTCCAAATCCACCCAGACTTTTGAAAATGACAGAATACCTGCCCCCTTTGCTCTGGCACTTACTGCTACTGTTAACTTCTGTCACCTCCATGCCAGACATTAGATATCTATACTATGTATATAATAAAACCTCCCAAAAAATTTTCCCCTTGTATTCTTTGGAATATGTATCTTTTTTCTACAACTCTAGATTATATAATCATAGGTTAATCTCCATCAATTGGATCATCTTGATCCATGCATGAACTGGGATAAGCTTACTTATAAAATACTTTGAAAAGCTAGTTAATAAGTGCCTAATTCACCTATATAAACTGCAGCTGAAGATGCAAGAATAAGAGTTTAAATGCAAGAAAAATAATTCAAGAAACGACATCCCTTGCACTCTACATACTCCTTTAGTGATGGAAGGCGAACTGTGCTCCCACTTAGAGCAGGAGCCCCACCAGAAATTGCCAAGAAAAATAAGTAGCAAATTCTCAAAGTAAGCTAAGCAAGGAAAGCAAACAAAGGCTCAGCAGTTAATCTGTGAATTTGGCTGGGTCAAATCAAGTATTGGTTCTTTCTTCATTTGCTATGCTTTCCAAGAATTCCCTATCACTTTCTCATAAACATATTCTTTCTTTTCCTTAGTCAAGAGTCTCTATTGACTAATTCAATCATGGATTAAGGAGTTGCATAATTTCATTCAATAAGCCTAATGCATAACTTACATGGGAGACAATGGCCATACCAGGATTGGATGGTTTTTCATGAATACCAGGTTTACCATTTAAATGGGCCAAATACCTGGTGTATTGCCTGCATTTGGAGTACATTTGATAAGTAGCTGATCAATCTTTAAGTTCATATAGGAGTGAGCTCATGACTTATCACGACCCACCCTCTCTATCATTCAATCATACATGATAATCACACACTATTAATCTATTCACATAAAGCTCATGTCTCTGATTTCCACTCTCATTCAATTATGTCCATAGTTCGAGCGTAGTTTGGCTTTGAAGGTGAAGGATGAATAAGAACATTAGATTATAAATTTGTACCTTTTCTAACTGCTTGGGCTTTTAGGATGATTTCTTATGTTAAATTTTTAAGTTGCCATTTTTATTGAGTTTTTTTGTTGATTCTCCTTTTATGACTATACCTATTGTAACATGAAAATTATTGATGTTGTTATTTTCTATAACTTCGTGAAAGGCATTTCTAATAGTCATTGGAGTATTATGATTGTTATGATGTGACTTTTATTGCATGTGTTTTAGAAATAAATAGTTTTTGCATTTGATATCAAATGGATTGAATATCTTCACTATGAGAGTTTTTCCTCATTATATAGAAAATGTTAGCGATTTACAAAAAGTTATGGAACATATTTTCAGCCATAAATCTAGGCTATCTATCTAAATCAATTTGTCTAAATCAGGAAGGTATAACTATGCTATTAATTATAATATATTTACAAGTAAGGAAGTTATAGCTATAATATATTTACAGCTATTAATTAAGGCTTGATATATGCTGTCATATATGCTTCATCCTTGATATATGTTACTATATATGTTGTCATCCCCCCTCAAATTGATGTTGGTCGATCAAGAAGTATCAATTTGGCCACTAGAATTTGATGATGCTGTCGTGTCAAGGCCTTAGTAAATATATAGCTATCTGAAGGTTGATGGAAATATAAGGAAGAGAAATAATATGTGTGTCAAAAACTTCGCGAACAGAGTGACAATCCACCTCAACATGCTTAGTACATTCATGATAACAGATTAGCAACAATTTTAATGTGACTAATGTTATCAGCATGAAGTGGAGTAAGAGTAGACTGAGAGAAACCAAGCTCAACTAGAAGACTACAAAGTCAAACAATCTCAGAACGAGACATAGCACGGTATTTGAACTCTGTAGAAGATTTAGAAACACGATCTTGCTTCTTGCTCTTCCAAGAAATCAAGGAATCGCCGAGAAACATACACCAATCTGTGACAGATCGACGAGTATTAGAACATCTTGGTATTGAAAAGGCGTCACTATAGGCAACAAAATGAAGAGGAGAACTAGCTGGAAACAACAATCCACGATAAGGTGTCCCATGAACATATCGAATGATTCGATGAACAACAACTAAATGTAGATGACGGGGGTTTGTCATAAATTAACTAACTTGTTGAATAGCAAAGGAAATGCCCGGTTGAGTAACAGTCAAATAGTTCATGCTGCCTACAAATTGTCAATCTAGTAGGATCAGAAAGTAGATTACCCTCACAACGGTACTTGTGCTTACTTGATGTGGAGTAGCTACAATAGAAGCATCTTGGAGACCAGCTAAATAAAGCAAATCTTGTGTGTACTCATGTTGATGTAAAAAAATACCAGGAGGATTAGTATGAACCTCTAAATCCAAGAAATAAGTAAGAGGACCCATATCCTTCATAAGAAATGAGGCCTGAATATGTTGTCTCAAATAAGCAATTAAGACAGGATCAATCCCAGCGATAACAATATCAACATAAACTAGGAGAATGACAATACTAGTAGATGTCTTGAAAAGAAACAAAGATAAATTATATTGACTTTGCTTGAATGAAAATGGGAGCAAAGCGGATCTGAATTTATCAAACCATGCATGAGGAGCTTGTTTTAACCCGTATAGAGATTTCTTCAACTTGCAAACATCCAAGGTAGAGGAAGAAGATAAACCTAGCGGTGGAACCATGAAATATATTCTTTGAGATCACCATGAAAAAATGCATTCTTAATATCCATTTGATGAAGTGGCCATCCTTGTGAAGCAGCAATTGAAATAATCATTTGAACGATTGATATCTTAGTAACTGGAGCAAAAGTCTTGTCATAATTGATGTCATACTCTTGTTTGTTACCCAAGGCAATCAATCGTGCCTTATAGCGATCTAGAGTTCCATCTGAACGAAGCTTGATAGAGTAGACTCATTTACAACCAATGACTTTAACATTTGGGGGGCATAGAACAATATCTCAAGTGTGATTGCCCATAAGAGCTTGAAGTTCTTGTTCTGCCTTGCGCCAATAATCATGTTTAGTAGCCTTGGAATAACATGAAGGAATATAAACATTGAACAATGTAGTATAAAGAGATGTATGAGAAAAGTCATATCGATCCGTTGGACGGGTGATTTTGGAAGAGTACCATGGAATGAAATGTGAGAGTTGTAAAGTTGGACGTTGTTGTCGTTGATACACAAAGCCAGGCTTGATTCGGCCAAAAACATTAGGTACCTCATCAAAAGTAGAAAGGATAGGTGGCTCTGGTGAAGACTCAGTATGAGTAAAAAAGAAAAATTGATTTTTAAAGAAAACAACATGATGGGAGATTCGAAACTTGTTAGAACATGGATCATAGTAAACATAACCTTTGTGTGAAATACTATAGCCCATAAAAGTTCATTTAACAAATTAAGCAGAAAGCGTTCATGAGGTGGCAAATAAACAAAACAAACACAACCAAAAGTATGCATGTCAAGTTAGTTGGGATGTTTATGAAAAAGATGATAATATGGAGATTCAAAGTTCAAGATATGTGAAGGCAATCCATTAATTAAATAAACTGCTGCAGATAAGGCCTCAACCTAGAATTTAGATGGAACAAAAGATTCAAGTTTGAACAACATCTAACAAATGTTGGTTCTTACATTCAACAACACTATTTTGCTGAGTTGTATACGGACAAGAGTGTTCGGAAGCAATGCCTTTTTGGCGGAGAAAATCATGAAATTCATGAGACATATACTCACCTCCAGAATCATATATTAGCACTTTGATTTTTGAAGAAAATTAGGTCTCAATATAGGCTACAAATGTTTTAAAGCCCTAAAAACCTCATATTTAGAACAAAGAAAATAAATCCAGGCATATTTACTTATGTGACAAAGTATTTGTAATTTGCACGAGGAGTAATACCCCACATATCACTATGAATCATATCAAAATGGCTTTTTGTATGACTATCATGAGAAGGAAAAGGAGACTTTTAGTCAAAGGAAAGATGAGATAAAAAATGATCTCTATTGCCCAATAAACCAGAATTTAGTAAGTTAGATAAGTCAATAAATATTTGTGCCATATTTCACTGTACAGTACTATAAGTTAAAGAAACAAAATTGGAAATTGAAAAGTGTAAAGGAAATCAGCATCTAACTTTAGGCCCCTTCGCTAGTATGTTCTCATACACCTGATCCTATAGAACACAACCATCAC
>JBBPFP010000032.1:2326542-2337528 GCA_037974795.1 Kaempferia galanga
CTAATTACATTCGTAATTAACTTATTTATTAAAATTATTTATCAAATAAATTTGTTATTAATTAATTAACTTAATTATTAGAAATTTATATCCATCATTTTTTTCTTATTATAATTAATTAATCTGAATCCCATAAATGTAAAACAATTAAATTAATTAAATCTAATTAAATTAATTTTAGTCACATCCGAATTAAATCAAATAATTCACTTAAATTAACACTATAAACTTCAGACACTGTATTTTTATTCAATCCTCTGTTCATTTCATGGGGAAAAACTACTATAGTAGAACTGAAATATACTTCATTAAGCTAACTTGAAGTTTTTCCAGATTGCTTTCTGGTTATTATTTTGGTGGAAGCCCATTGAACCCGTGGTTATCTTATCAAAGCTGTTTCTTGCAGGTGGGGTTTTGTATAGTTATAGTAAATAAATTAATGCATCTTGTATTAGTTAATTAACCAATCAAATTTTTATCAACAGGTGTCTCATTGTTTGCAGCCCTTGGATTTCTTCTTTATGGAGGAAGGTAAAAGATTCAAGTCATGTTGATATCTGACACATAATCTAGTCAATCTTTCTATGTACACGGCTTCTGTAATCTTACAAGTTCAATTGTAACTCATTGGAGTACAAATTATAGAGTACATAATAAAATATAGTGAACCTCTAACCAAGTGTTTTCTGTATGTGCCTTGCATAAAGTTCAGTGGAGATACATGATCCATGTACTTATCCTAAATATTCAAGACAGACCAGCATGGCTTGTTGGTTTGTTGATGTGGACATGTGTCTCTTCTGGTTATCAGAAACAAGTAAAGGCTATTTCTAGTTTGTACTTTGTAGAGATTCTCAATTTCTCACGGTTAGTTGTATGCTTTGAAATAATATGGCAGTAGTGATTGGCTGCAGATTCTGTCTCCTAGAGATGTGCAATATTAACTCGTACTGTTGTCAATTTTTCTCCATATTGAAAGGTTCTGTGAACTCTGTAATCCAAATAACCTGGAAGTGAGGTTATAGTCCTACTATTGAAATAGTTTTTTTCCCCTCTAAACATAATTTCAGATTTTATTTGTACAAATTACAGAACGTGCTGGTTCAGTTTCATATTTATATTTCAAATGCTGCTCAAATTTGAGCCTCAAATGTTGGGCATGATATAAACTTAGTAATGTGATTCTAAGCTGATGAGCATTCATAATAAACTTAGTAATGTGAGGCTAACTGTATTTAGTTGAGCATACAATTACAATTTCCATAACAAGAAAGAATTTCTTTATGCTTTGTAGATTTATACTTCCATGACTTGAGGTAATTCTAAGATGATGTTATATAAAAACAAATCAGTGTCTTAAATGGCGCTTCAGGCGGGGCCTAGGCGGGAGGCAGACCTCACCCGCCTCGCTTTTGTCGGAGGCAGCCTTTTAAGGTGAGGTGTAGGTTAACAACAAAACCCTTCATTGCTTTGATTTCAGAAAACTCACCTCCTTCCGCGTCCTTCCTCACAGATGGATTGAATGCTCTCACCATGAGAGTTCTTATCATTATATAGAAATTGTTAGCGATTTACAAAAAGTTATAGAACAGTTTTTTAACCATAAATCTAGGTTGATTTCTATTAATCTATCTAAATCAATCTGTCTAAATCGGGGAGGTATAGCTATGCTATTAATTACAATATATTTACAGCTATAATATATTTATAGCTATTAATTAAGGCTTGATATATGCTGTCATATATGCTTCATCTTTGATATATGCTATTATAATTAAGGCTTGATATATGTTATCATATATGTTGTCATCTCCCCTTAAATTGATGTTGGTAGATCAAGAAGCAGTATCAATTTACCCACTAGAAATTGATGGCGTTGTTGTGCCAAGGCCTTAGTAAATATATCAACTATCTATCTGAAAGTTGGTAGAGATATGAGGAAGAGAAATAATATGAGTGTCGAAGGCTTCGCGAATAGAGTGACAATCTATTCAATATGCTTAGTATGCCCTTGATAAATAAGATTAGGAGCAATCTGAATGACACTAGTGTTATTAGCATGAAGCGGATTAGGAGTAGACTGAGAGAAACCAAGCTCAGCTAGAAGACCACGAAGCCGAACAATCTCAGAACAAAGCAGCAGACATAGCATGGTATTCATACTCCGTAGAAGATTAGAAACATGATCTTACTTTTTGCTCTTCCAAGAAATTAAGGAATTACCGACGAATATTAGGACATCTATAGGCAACAAGATGAAGAGAAGCAGCATGAAAAAACAATCCATGACAAGGCACCCCACGAAGATATCGACAAATCTTGTGTGAACTTATGTGGATGTGAAAAATACCATAAGGATAAGTATGAATCTTTAAACCCAAGAAATAAGTAAGAGAACAAAGATCTTTCGTATGAAATGAGGCTTGAAGATATTTCAAATGCACAATTAAGATAGAATCCATCCCAGTCATAACAATATCATCAACATAAACTAGGAGAATGACAATATAGTAGATGCCCTCAAAAGAAACAAAGAGGAATCATATTGACTCTGCCTTAATGAAAATTGGAGTAAAATCGATCTGAATTTATCAAACCATGCTCGAGGAGCTTGTTTTAACCATATAGAGATTTCTTCAGCTTGCAAACATTCAAAGAAGAGGAAGAAGATAAACTCGGTGGTGAAGTCATGTAAATCTCTTCTTTGAGATCACCATGAAGAAACACATTTGTAACATGCATATGATGAAGTGATCATCCTTGTGAAACAATAGTTGAAATAATGACTCAAACTGTTGACATCTTGGTAATTGGCGTAAAAGTCTAGTCATAATTGATGTCATACTCTTGTTTGTTACCCAAAGCAACCAACCAAGCCTTATAGCGATCTAGAGTACCATCTAAACGAAGCTTGATAGTGTAGATACATTTACAACCGATGACTTTAACATTTGGGGGGCATACAATAATATCCCAACTGTGATTGTCGACAAAAGCTTGAAGTTCTTTTTTCATGGCCTTGCTCCAACAATCATGTTTACCCTCCTTTGAATAACATGTAGGAATAAGAACACTCGACAAAGTAGTATGAAGAGATGTATGGGAAAAGTCATACCCATCCGGTGGATGAGTAATTGGAAGAGCGCCATCGAATGACATGTGAAAGTTAATTGTTAATGAAAAAGCAGCTTGAACAAGCATAGATGTCGGATCAAGCTTAGAAAGCTGTAAAGTTGGATGTTGTCGTTGTTGCTACACAAAGCCAGACTTGATTCGATCAAAAGTATTAGGTACCTCATCAAAATTAGGAAGGATACGTGGCTCTAGCGAAGACTCAATATGAGTAGAAAAGAAAATTTGATTTTCAAAGAAAATAACATGATGAGAGATAGGGGTGTCAAAAATGAAACCGAGTCAATCCGAAAAAAATTAGCTTCAGGTTGAGGATTTTCGGGTACGGGTTGACCCGAATTTAGGGGTTAGTTGATTTTTTAGGGTTAAATCAAATTTTATTTTGAGAATTAAGATATTTTTATGTATATTAATATCAATGTTAGTACGATGGTGATAGAGTATCGAGATAAAAGTGAAAAATTATTGGGAAAATAGCAAAAAAAAAAAAAGTTGGTTTGAAACTTTGAATCGGATTATATGGGTTGTCTAGGTCAGGTTTGGGTTGGTTGGGTTTGGGTTCGGGTTGTGGGGTTTGGGTTGAGACCAGGTTCGGGTTGGGTTTGAGTTGGGGGTTAAAAAAAATGTTCCAACCTAACCCGAACCCGATCCAACCCATCCGAATTGACACCCCTAATGAGAGATACAAAACTTGTTAGAATATAGATTATAGCAAACATAACCTTTGTGATACTGTAGCCCATAATAGCACATTTAATGGATTGAGCAAAAAGTTTATAACATTAATGAGGTGGCAAATGAACTAAGCAAACACAACCAAAAGTATAGACGACAAGATAGTTAAGATGTTTATGAAAAAGAGGATAATATAGAGATTTAAAGTTCAAGGCACGTGAAGGCAAGCAATTTTAAATAAACTGCTGTAGATAAGGCTGCAACCTAGAATTTAGATGGAACAAAAGATTCAATTAATAGAGTTCGAACAACATCTAAAAATGTCGGTTCTTATGTTCAGCAACACCATTTTGCTGAGGTGTATACGGACAAGAGGGTTCGGAAGCAATGCCTTTTTGTTGGAGAAAATTATAAAATTCTTGAGACATATATTGGCCTCCTAAACCACATCTTAGTACCTTGATTTTTGAAAAAATTGGGTCTCAATATAGACTACAAATGTTTTAAAAACCTCAAATTTAGAATGAAGAAAATAAATTCAGATATATGTGTGACAAAGTATTTGTAATTGACATGAGATATAACAGAAGTAATACCCCTACACATCACTATGAATCATATTAAAATAGCTTTTTGCACGACTACCGTTACAAGGAAAAGAAAGAGACTTACTTTTACCCAAGTTACATGTAGAGCAATCAAAGAAAAGAAAGATGAAAAATGATCTTTATTGTCCCAGAAAGAATTTAGTAAGTGAGTTAAGACAACATAATTAGGATGACCTAAACGTTTGTGTCATATTCTACCTATTAACAGTACGACAAGTTAAAGAAACAAAATTAGGAATGAAAAATATAAAGAAAACAAGTGTCCAACTTTAGGCCCCTTCGCTAGTATCTTCCCCGACACCTGATCCACATTATAGTCATTATCAACTAATTGCTCTACTGAAATGAGATTAGTAGAAAGCTCAGGAGATACCAAAACATCTTTGATTGAAGAATTAATATCCCCAATAACATGAATAGGTAACGTACTACCATTAGCAATCTGAATATTTCCATGATATTTTTTAACATTGCTAAGAGTCTTAAGAGAATTGGTCATATGAGTGGGTGTGCCAGAATCCATAAGCCAAGATAAAGTTAGTGTAGTATGTTTCCTTGAAGTCCTAAGGCTGAAAAGGTTGTAGTAATCATTTGGTGAACTATTTCATGAGTAAATATTGAATCAACAACTTGATTAGCTTAACAACTTGATTAGCTTGATGATTCTGAGGATGAGTAGGATATTCTTTGATAATATATCCAGATTTCTTACCATAATTGCAATATTTCTTTGAGCAGTTAATAACAATATGTCTGTATTCCTTATGACTATGGCATTAAACTTGTCACACGTCTTTACCCCTGTCTTTCCTTAGGTGTATAAGCAATTGCATTATTATGCATTTTGTTTTTTTTGGAAAATTATTTGTGTTGTAAGACGTTGCTCTTCACGAAGCAACTCTCCAAAACACATCCAAAGAAGGAGGAGCGTGATTCATTAAATTAGAGCGGAACGCTCATATTCAGGACGTAATTTCATCAAAAGCTAACACCACTTAGGAATTCTGGAAATATTCCCAAAACCAAAATCTGGACTAGAAGACACTCAAATTCTGAAGTACGGCTCTAATACCATGTCTCATGGATTGAATCCTCTCACCATGAAAGTTCTTCTCATTATATAGAAAATGTTAGTGATTTATAGAAAAAAGTCATAAAATAGATTTTCAACCATAAATCCATGATTTCTAGTAATTTGTCTAAATCAATCTGTCTAAATCAGGAAGGTATAACTATGTTATTAATTACAATATATTTACAGCTAAGGAAGTTACACCTACTAATTAAGACTTGATATATGTTGTCATATATGCTTCATCCTTGATTATGTTGTCATAATTAAGGCGTGTTATATGCTATCACTTTCATCTCGAACTGTCGCAGTTGCTGCAGCCCGTCGTTGTTGCCATCATTAATCATCAGCTGCTGTCATTTGGTAAGGTTTTCAAAAACCTAATTTCGATTTTGAAGTTTTTCCATGCTTCCTTTAGAGGCTTGCACAAAGATGCCTTCCCGAACTTGTTGCCACGTGGTGAGGCGGCCGTTGTGACTCATGCGAGCCTCCAAAGGAAGCAGAAACTTTGAAATCGAAATTAGGTTTTAATTTTTATTTTTACTTAGGATTTAATAGAATACTTTAGGTTAATAGTTTTAACAAACTCATTGGGATAATTTAAATAGACTTAATTAAAAATAAATAAAATTATCATATTATATATATATATATATATATATATAATATGTAGATTAATTTTTTTTATTTTTAGTTAATATGTTTTATAGTAATTTTTGATTTTTTTTTTGATTATTGAAGATTAATAACGGAAAATAAGAAATAACCGGAGGTAGAATTGAAGCGGAAGTCTAGTGATATCATAGGAACTCTAAAAAAAATTCAACCGCCTAAGCGGCCGAGGCGGAGCCTATCGCCTTTTACAACACGGAACAAATATACCAATTCATACTAAGCTCTGCTCTTTTTCTCTTACTTTTTTTTTTCTAATCGCTTATTTGAATTCTTATTACTAGATGGTGTAGAATGCTTGCAAATTTCAGATTGAATTCCTAATGTACTTCCTTCCTATATACCTTCTGTTCACTGATCCTTAGATGCTATTATAAATGCAAAATAATGTAGACAAATAGATGGTGGCTGAGAAGCAGAAGAAATGGTATTGCATTTCGCCTTCGTCCTTGGCCCTCATCTTTGTGAATGATATGTGAAAGAAACATATACTTTTTTATATAATTAGTAAGTATATGTTATACAATGTAAACTTACAATTATCAGAAAATTATCCATTATACTCCAAGTAGTCATAATCCTAATAATTATATTATTATACATATCTTTTATCACATTGATTGTGCTACTCATTCTTCTCACCTCGAGTACTTAAATTGTCTGGGGCTCCATTCTTAATTTCTCTGAAATTAGTAAGAAAACATGTGTGATAGTTGATTTTCCAATAATAAAATCAAAAAATTTGGGAAATTTTATTTTATTTGTTGATTTCTTCTCGATGCCTGTTCTCAAAATTTGATGGCATTACTCATAGACTTATTGTTATTTAGTCCTGAAATACTTTCCTTCAATAATTTGGTTTTTTTTTTAATTTTAAAGTATTCATTAATTGTCAAAACTCTTCCAAACTTCAATGAGAAATTAGCATGATGCAACATTCTTCTGTACCTTCATTTTTACCTCATTTGATATAATGGTCTGAATAAATTTTTAATCCTAAGTGACTAAAATTATGTAACATTTTGGCTGAGAGTCTAGCCTGTTTTCACTGGGAGGATGGATTTTTCTTTTTTGGGTTAAAGACTTCTGAGGATAGCTGCAAATACAAATGTTTACAGCTATTACACTAGGTCATGGAAAGATTGTCCAAGTAACATGATTTTTGTTGGCTCTGTATTTATTTTCTTTTGATATGTATTTTGTGAACCTGTGTGGAAGTGTTTTGCACATTGTATCTTTAACTAGTGTTTTGTGATGCAATTAGGCTTTTCCTGATGTTGCAACGCTTCCCTGTTGAATCAAGAGGAAGAAGGAAAAAATTACAGGAGGTATATCTATAATTGTTTATATTTGACCTTATTTTTATTCATGTTGATGATATATTTCTTTCATAGGTTGGCTATGTGGCAACTATATGTTTCCTTTGTTTTCTGGTGAGATGCATAATGGTGAGTATGATTTTGTTGTTCAATGCTTTCGTGTTTGATTCTTTTTGAATGGCAACTTTGAAGTAGATTGCTTTGCGATTTGCAGATGTGCTTGAATGCATTTGACAAAGATGCGGACCTTGATGCTTTTGACCATCCTATTCTGAACCTTACGTATTACCTGGTGTGTACATGCCTTCTGTACTTAAGAATTATTTTTACTTGTAACTATAGTTTGTAAACTTACTAGTCATGGTTGTTTATACCAAGGTTTTAAAAAGCGCACACAAATAGTATTGTGCATAGCACATGCAGTAAGCAGGTGCAAATGTGGGGGCCTATGCTTAATTTTTTTTTTAAACCAAGTATACCAATCAAGTTACGATAAATCCATATAAAAAAGATATGTAATTATATGATGTTTGTCATATAGTGGAAACTGGTTAGTACCTCTTCAACAATTGGCATTGCCTTCCCTGGGGGGCAAGGATAGGAGTGTGTTCAGTGAATCCTTCCCGTATAGCTGGCTGTCTATATCAATCTACTATCTAGAACATGTCATTGTGTAACCTGCTTATAGTTGGATATATATGAAACAAGTTTTGAATGAACAGTTA
The DNA here is from genome assembly GCA_037974795.1 of Kaempferia galanga. NCBI lineage: Eukaryota > Viridiplantae > Streptophyta > Magnoliopsida > Zingiberales > Zingiberaceae > Kaempferia > Kaempferia galanga. The sequence continues at coordinate 2,334,746 of JBBPFP010000032.1, forward strand.
CAGCGTTACAGGTCACCACATAAGGGGAAAAAATTATCATGACCATTTAAAAGAGACAAGTAACAATTATGGTTTTTATTTGATTTGGTTTGACCCAACTTGTTCAAATAAACCACAGTTTCATTTTTTTGGATGTCCTCATACATGGCCTTGGAGATCACATATCTGGCTGCGTGCTCTGTTTGGTCTGGTCCCACATTATAGGCAATCACATATGCTTTTATGTTATGCAATCCCTTCATAACACCTAAAGGGCTACATAGATCACTTTGAAAATCATGATCTATACCCAGATATTGTTACATCTTTTGTTTTTCATGGTGACCTCAAAAAGTATTAGTTGTGAATCTGAACCATTTGGAAGTAGTATAAAACAACTGTAACCAACTGCTCATTACTCACATGGTTAGTTAACTACAGTTGGCCATTTCATTTTATCTGATCATGTTGATAAAAGATTGACTTATATTGATGTGTTGATTGGCATATTAGATAGTTCAGTTTTATGATTTTGGCAATTATAGTTTTTTCAGATTCTTGTGAGATCGAAACCAAAATGTTAAGATCTTAGTTAGAAATGAAGTCTGAAAATCTAGCCTGGTGGTTAACATTTGGATGGTATCATGAAAAGCATAAATCATGGTTCACTGGGGAAGTAGAGAATTAATTGAAAGTGTCATTCACATTGCACTCATTCACTGCTACTTGATTGCTTCTTGAGCTTGTGTAGGCATGGTACAGTTCGTAAATGTTTCCCAGACATGTGAATGGTGATCTGTTCAGATTAGATTCTAAGCGGTTGGTTCACATGCCCTCAAGATTTCCTTCCTAGTGCTAATGTATGTTGGTCATGGGAAGATCTCAACACATTTAACATCCACAAACTTCTGATGTAGAATGTGGCAGAAGTTGTAACCTAGGGTTGACAAGTACAATGTTTTAGCCCGTAACTACCAATTCCATAACATGAAATTGGGATAAGCTACAAGTTAAGCTTATTACATAACTCTTAAAATGACCGTTTGCTCAAATTAGATTGTCTAAAAACTTGAGATTGAAAATTTTGTAAAAATTTGTTGCTCTAATACTGGTAAATAATTTTGTTTAGACCATGTTAGTTCTTTTTCCGTTCTCTTCTCCTATCTATCTTACTAGCACTATTGAAATCAGCTACAATTTTGATTTCCTATATTTGATTCAACTGGATATGCAGCTCGTGGAAATTCTACCCTCATCTCTTGTCCTATTCATCCTAAGGAAGCTACCTCCCAAGCGCGGAGTAACTCAGTATCATCCCATTCATTAGTCAGAATGTGTGTTGTCCTCCAGAAGAATTCAGTTCGCACATAGTATCGACAAAATACTTCCCATGAAGATGATGGAGCTTGCAGCCTGGATGATTATATTGCATGAATGGAGTGGAGTCAGTAGATACGCAACGATTCTGTATAATACTCGTGGAGTGTATGTTGTATCAGTCATATTTAGATGCATTTACTTGAGTTCTCAAAACATGAATGTTTAATTTTCTGCATGAAGAGCGATTAAAGTACAAAAGGGTTGAGCATGTGTAATAAGATAATTTCTACATTAAAAGTTGCATACCTGTAAGAAGTGATGAGAAGGGAGATATCTGCTGGGAATTTTGTTGAGAAGGCTTAGGCAAGGTACATGCTCATCTTTAAGCAACCTCTATGGTTCCTAACCCATCAGTCAACTCTAAGAATGTTAGGTTCTAAGAAATATGATATAATGTTGTTTTGATATTTTATTAAAAAAAGAGTATTCCTTTGATGGAAATAATAATAAAGAGTTTTTTTTTAAATTTTTGTCCAAACATAAATACATGAAGATTAATAGTATAAATCAGCAAAGAGAAAATGCTTATAGGGAGATGGATCAAAGCTTGTATTAGCTTAGCCTAATATTTGCAAAAGAGGTTTCCACGTTAGCAGAATTATAATACGGGCGTCCCATCAGAAAAAATTAAAATTCAAGGATGCATTTGAGAAACCGCTAATATTTGTAAGGAGCCTCGGGACCCGCGTGTCCGTACGGTGACGACAGTGGCCACTGACGCGTTATGTCCGTGCCTGTGTCAGTTGAGTGCGTCATAACGTCCCGTCACATCAATGGTACAATCTACTTCGGCGGGTCCCACTTCTGTTGCTACGGATATGTCGGGTACGACGATTTTGAGTACGCGTGAATCTGAGCCATCCAAGATGAACGGTCGCGATGACTGTCTTCTCTGATTTCAACGGACAGAGATCGCTGCTATAAATCTGGGGCGCTTGGATCGCCCTATTACCTTATTTATTTCTCTGCGGAACTTTTGAAGAAGGATTAGTGCAAAAGTGGTGGGTCCCAACAGCGACCACCAATCCAATGACAAGCAAGTTAAAATAGCAGTGGCTCCGAAAAAGGCAAGTCGGTACGGCCGAGGTCTACAATGTTCGAACAACTCCGCATAGCTGAGCTCAGTGCATTCAAATATTGACCGTCCGATATTGAATGGGGGTTGATCCAGATGTAAATAAGGTGTCACCCATATTGGGGCAAAGGGTGGAACCGCTACCCCAGCGGCTCTCTGAGCTCGGCCCCACAGGATTTCAGAGGGAGTAAATCACGGTTAAGTTGGGCGGGTAAGTGGACTGGGGTCTTAGGAATTTTAGGCCAGCAGATCAAGATTTTATTCTTGTGTGTAATTAGTGATCTTCAACCCTGCAATCTATTGGGACAAACTCCCAACTACTTACCAGCTGATCCGGGGGGGGCCAAGT
>JBBPFP010000032.1:2337628-2348449 GCA_037974795.1 Kaempferia galanga
AAATATAATATACATTTATATTTATATTTAAAAAATACCGAAACTCTATCGGCACGACACGATACGATACCGAAACCTTATCGTTCCGGCCTGGGACCGGAACCTCGGCACGGGTTGAGATTTTTAACCTTGATATGGATCATAGCAAAGATAACCTTTGTGTGAAATGCTGTAGCCTATAGAAGCACATTTAATAGATAGAGCAGAAAGCTTATGACGTTTATGAGGTGGCAAATGAACAAAGCAAACACAACCAAAAATATGCATGTTAAGATAGTTGACATGTTTATGAAAAAAACGATAATATGTAGATTCAAAGTTCAAGATACGTAAAGGCAAGTGATTAATTAAATAAACTGCGGTAGATAAGACTTCAACTTAGAATTTAGATTGAACAAAAGATTTAATTAATAGAGTTTGAACAACATCTAACAAATGTCGGTTCTTACGTTCAGCAATATCATTCTGCTGAGTTGTATACGGACAAGAGCGTTCGGAAGCAATGCCTTTTTGTTGGAGAAAATCATGAAATTCATGAGATATCTATTCGCCTCTAGAATTAGATTGTAGCACTTTAATTTTTGAAGAAAATTGGGTCTTAATATATGTTATAAATGTTTTAAAGACAGTAAAAACCTTAGATTTAGAACGAAGAAAATAAATCTAGGTATATTTACTGTAATCAGAATGTGACAAAGTATTTGTAATTAGCACGAGATAGAATAGGAGTAATACCCCACACATCACTATGAATCATGTCAAACAGCTTTTTGCACGATTACCTTGAGAAGGAAAAGAAAGAGACTTACTTTTACCCAATTTACATTTAGAGCAATCAAAGGAAAGATGCGATGAAAAATGATCTTTATTGCCAGAATTTAGTAAGTGAGATAAGACAACAGAATTAGGATGACCTAAATGTCTGGGCGATATTTTACCTGTTTGGCTTATCGTACCACAAGCGAAAGAAACAAAATTAGGAATGTAAAAGTGTAAAGAAACAAGTGTCCATCTTTAAGCCCCTTCGCCAGTATCTTCCCCGACACCTGATTCTGCACAACACAACCATCACGAGAAAATTGAACATCATAGTCATTATCAACCAATTGTCCTACCGAAACGAGACTAGTAGAAAGCTCAGGAGATAACAAAACATCTTTGATTGAAGAATTAATATCCCTAGTAGCATGAATAGGTAACTTACTACTATAAGTAATCTGAATATTTCCATGATATTTTTTTAACATTGCTAAGAATCTCAAGAGAATTGGTCATATGATTGGATGCGCCAGAATCCACAAGGCAAGATAAAGTCGGTGTAGTATGTTTACCTTGAAGTCCTAATGCTGAAAAAGCTGTAGTAATCATTTGCTGAACCATTTCAGGAGTAAGTATTGGACCAATAGCTTGATTAGCAGCAACAGCCTGGTTAACTTGATGATTCTGAGTACGAGTAGGACATTCTTTGATAATATGCCCACACTTCTTACAATAATTGCAATATTTCTTTGAGCAGTTAACAACAATATGTTCATATTCCTTACGGTTATAGTATTGAATTTGTCACATAGCTTTACCCTTGCCTTCCCCTTGAGTTGCATAAGCAATTGCATTATTATGCACTTTGTCTTGTTGGAAAATTATTTGTCTTGTAAGACATTGCTCTTCCCAAAGTAACTCTCCAAAACATACGTCCAAAGGAGGAGCACGATTCATCAAATTAGAGCGGGTTGCCTCATATTTAGGACGTAATTTCATCAAAACTTGATGTGGCTTGCTTTGTTCATGCACCTCTTGAACCATGAAGCATAGCAAGAGTCAGCTTGTACTTTGGCATAATAATGTCAACATATTCAACCCATAAGTTCTGAAAACTAGAAAAATAATCTTGAATTGAGAGATCGACTTGAGAATAATTAGCAATCTCGTATTTTAATTGAAAATGTTTGGCTGTATTGTCTCGATGGTAAACCTTTTTTAAATACTCCCACATGCCTTTAGCTGTCTTATCTGGTCTTAGATTTGGAACAAGCAGTTGATCAGCAGATCCTATAATCCATGTCATGACTCTAGCGTCCTTGACTTCCTACTAAGCCAATTTAGAAGGCTTAGTAGGTGTTGGATAACTACCATCAATGTGACCCCCATAGTTTTTTTCCCATGACAAATAAGTGAAACTAAAATTCCCAGGTAGAATAATTCTCACCCATGAAACACACACCAAAAATATCTGAGTTGGTAGTTGACATGATGTTACTCACTAAATGCAACAAGAAGTGTTGAAAATCAGTAGGAGCAAGAGTCCAAAAGCTTGGACTGAAATAACATCACAGGAAATATTCTCAAAATGAAAATATGGACTTCTTAAGAAGATACTCAAATTCTGAAGTGGGACTTTGATACTATGTCAAATGGATTGAATGCTCTCCCTCTGAGAGTTCTTATTATATAGCAAATGGTAACAATTTACAAAAATTACAGAACAGATTTTCAACCATAAATCCAGGCTGATTTCTAATAACCTATCTAAATCAATGTATCTAAATCAGGAAGGTATAGCTATGCTATTGATTACAACATATTTACAACTAAAGAAGTTATAGCTATAATATATTTATAACTATTAATTAAGGATTGATATATAGTGTCATATATGCTTCATCCTTGATATATGTTGCCATATATGTTGTTATAATTAAGTCTTGATATATATTGCCATATATGCTATCATCCTCCACCTGTAAAAATTTCATTGGTTGAAGAAATTCTTGGGAGTGATTATATACTTTGTTCGGTCAAATTAAGCAGCTTTTAATGAATATTTATAGGAGATAGTTGATTTTACCATTGAGTATTAAGAAATGGAGGCAAGTGTGTAGCGAGCATAATTGGATAATAGATAATCATTTAGAAGAATACTTATGAAACATTGATGCAAAAATGTGATAATGCTCACACCAAGCATTCCTCATCGCCGGCCCCACGGTGAGATGAAGGGAGGTAGAGCGGCCCCCTAAGTGGGAGGGTTATTTTGAAGGTACTAGCTACTGGAAGCTTGAACAGTAGATGTAAATTCTTCATAGATCCTTGTATTTCCTGAAGTTGTGCCAAACACCTAAGGGTTAGTAGGTTTGGTGTTTCATTTAGCCCCACATTGGTAATCATTCACTATTTTTTCCATTGAAGACATTCTACTCATTGAAAATTGAAACTTGCATTAGCAATTCTTGAAGTCTTGGTGGATGAATGGCTCTTGAATTTTGATCTTCTTAGGAGAGTAGACTAGGTTTTCCTAAACTGTGGGATACTCATGATACAAATCCACAAGACAGCTATCTTTATAAAGAAGTTGAGGATAACTAATTAGTTCAACTTGCCTGCTCAACTGAAGAATGACTAGAACAATGTTCTGGACTGAATTTTAACTAACCTTCTCTCTCTCTCCCTCTCTCTCTAGCTGATACCAAAATCCTCAACTTTCACTAAGTATTGTTTTTATTTGAATCTTTGAACTCGCATGGCATTTTATTAATTAACCCCCTAAAACAAGTCTTAGATGTTGCTTCATTTCTGCATCCACTGATTTGTTGTCTAAGAAGGCTACAATGCTATGAATGTCTATGTTTTACGTATGTGCGTATGATTGCATTTTTGTGTTATAACAACTGATAGGAAGTCCAAGATATGAGCGGAGTCGTAGTCCACTACCTCCCAAGGATAATCTTACACGGATGTCTTCGGATCAGCAGAGGAATGATGCTGGAAGAGAGTCAGAAAGGGATTCCCATTCTGCTCGAAACAGGCCTAGTAGAGGCCATGAGTCCCAAAAGCACTCTGAGAAATATTCATATTCCAATTCCCATGAATACAAAAGGCGTGATGCTTACAGCAAGCATGACAGACAAATTGATGAGAATGATAGGAATTACCAACGGTCATCCAGGTATGCAAGGAATGACAGGAGTTCTGACTATACAAGAGTTGAGAGACTATCTGGCAGATACACCAAGATTGCAGAGGATAGGAACAAGGATAAGGAAAGAGTGTATGATAAAGGTTTTGAAAAAATTGATGCCCGAAGAAAGTTAAATCAACATTATGATTCAGAGCACGACCGTTATAGGAAGAGAGAATCACACGACTACAGAAGTACCAATCGCAGGAGCCCACCAGTTTGTAAATATGATACTGCAAGTAACAAGGAGCACCATGCAAAGGAGGACCATAAGAGGAAATATCATGAAAGGGAAGATGAAAAACGTGAGAGAAGAACTTTGTTTAGTCAACAAGAAAAAATTGTAGATGAAGCCTCTGAACATGTAGACAAGAAAAATCAAAATTCTCCATCAAGAGAAGTCAAAGATGGTCCAGCAACACATGGTTCGTGCTTCATAGAATCTATATATTCACTTCCTATGTTTCTGCATGCATTGCCCATGTTATCTACCAGACTGTTGACAATTAATCTAAATTTGACTACTTTGTAGATGAAGTGCCATTATCTAGTTCTGAACCTGTTGGGGAGACCAATTCTACAAAAACGAATGCTGAAGCTGCTAACCCTGTTGGTTCAGCAAAATTTGCTGCCATGAAAGCTGCTGAACTGGGTAAGTATTCTAGTTTTATAATAATTGCTTGGAATATTTTCACAACAATAATCTGCTTGGTCATTTTAATTTCCTCAAATTTTGTAAGTGCATACAATGTATGACAATGAGGCTGCACATTCCCCCTTTGCATTCTTAATTTGTATTTGATTATTTATGACAGATGTTTGTTTCTCATTGTGTGGTAGTCTGGCTCTTTTTTTCTCAAGATTCTGTATATAATTCTTCAAACATGTTGGATGTGATTTATGGCACTATAAGATATCACTGAACAGAGATCTCGAGATTATCTTAGCCCTAAAACTTAAGTCCATTTGATTGGTTATCGAAAGCTTATATTCAAGTGGTGGGGTCACATTGTACATAGACATAATGGTGTATTGAACTCAACTTCAAGGCGTTTGGAGAGTTATTCAAATTAGTATACAGCTTTTAGAATGCAGCTTTTTCTTGGACCATGCTTAGATTTCATGACTAGATGCAAAATTTCAATTATTTGAATCCCCTTACCATGCTTACCTATCTTCATACTTTTGCAGTGAATAAGAACCTTGTAGGTTTTGGAGGAGTTGGATGCTTGTCCACTGACCAAAAGAAAAAGCTACTTTGGGGTAACAAAAAGGACTCTTCTCAAGAGGTATTTCATGTTTTGACTTCATTGACAAATTGCTGATTTAGGTTGTTATCCTGATGCATCTCGTTTTACTTGCAAATGCTTCAGTCCTCAAGTAGCTGGGACCTTCATCTGTTTTCGGACCAGGATCGACAGGAAAAGTTCAACAGACTCATGGTAATCTCTAATGTTCTCTTTTTGCAAGTAGTCGTCAGAACCTCTATTTATCTTATGTTACAAGAGTGTCTTCAATCTGCAAAACGATTTACCAGAGAATCTCAAACCCCTACTAACACATTTTTAGAGTCTGAGGTTGCCTTTTTGGCTATGGCCAATTGTAGGGTGTGAAGGGCAATGTGGCTCCAGACGTCAAAGTGGAAAAGGATGGGAGCATCCAAGCAAAAAAACGCGAGGAGCTCGACACCGACTTGGAGAAGCAATATACGGCGGGCCTTCGTCGAAGAGATGGTCGAACCGTTGGTCTTGGATTGTAATGAAATTACCGAACCCTCTTTTAGAATGGACACAAACATGTGCGTTGAAGATCTTGACAGGCTTGCTTGTTTGTGAAAGTCCAGTTCCTTGTTTCCAAAATAGAAACTATACATTTTGCCCCTTGTTTGTGCTTCTATGTGGATCATACTTACAGTACTTTTCATCAAGGTTGCCTGCCATATTGCTTGCTGTGCAAATTTGAAACTGATTCTTACCCTCATTTTATATATATATATGCTATATGCTATAAAAAAGTTCAGTATGTGAAAATAAATTTTATTACAAGTCAGGAAAGTAAACGAAAATATTTTTTTTTATTTGTTTCTGTAAGAATCAAATATGTTATACCAAATCAAATGTTATGGTTCGGATTATAATTGATACAGAAGTCATGTTTGCCTGAGTAGTTCGCACCTTAGTGAAGAACTGATCAGCAAAGATTGGATTGACACATGTTGGACGGATCCGAGTTGTTCGAGTCGGGCCGGACCGGACCCATATGGCCTGACCTCTTTCCGAACCAAATCCCATTCAATAAAAGGGGATCGAATAAAACGCTCGCTGCCCTCTTGCTCTTGCCTCTTCTACGCCTTTGCCTTCTCTTCCTCCTCGCGCAGGCCCTCGCTTCTGTTCTCCTCCGTCTCGATCTCCCCCAATTGCTCTAGCGTCCGACATGCTCTTCTCCGCATGAGATCAATTGATGACTCAACACAAGAGGCCTTTTTCTGGCAGCAGAAGCAGCGACAGCGGCGGCGGAACCACCACGAACAGCAACCACAGTATCGGAGCAACCTGCAGTACCACCCCGGTTTCTCCCGACTGCTCTAACCCCATGAAGAAAGCTAAATCCCAACAGGTCGCAGCCTGCTCGGTGGACCAGGAGAAGAACGGGCTCCAACGCCACTTTGGCACCGACGTGCCTCCACGACCTGCGGAGGAGGAAGACTCGATGCTCGTAGACCAGGAGGAGCTCAAAACAGGGACTTCATCCCCTGTTTCTATCATCGGGGTCGCTTCCAATCTATCTAGGAAGAAGGCTACACCTCCCCAGCCGCCGGCTACCAAGAAGCTCGTCATCAAGTCATTCAAAAGTATGCGCCTTTCGTCTATATATAGCTTGACAGCACTTTGGATAGTCTTTGGTTGGTTTCTGGGACTTGAATTTTAGCCTACAACCAACTATCCATTTATCGTTAAAAAAACTGATTCATTGTCTAATTTTATTGAAATTCTCGCTGTTATCACTGATTCCCTCTCAAAGCGTAGGAGGATATTGGACCCGTGAATCATGATTGATTCACTATGCAAATGCCAACCCTAACTGATCTTCAATCGACCTTGCTAGGTGCTGATCTACCAAGGCTTATCCAACCAGACCCGGTGCTCTTCCAAAACTAGCTACTAGGTATCCTACTAACAAGACCTGGTGTTCCTAATCTGATGCTCCAGAAGCCGCTAAACAATCTTATATATCATATGTTAGACTTTGATCTGATAAATATGTGCATTTGTTAAAATTCTAGAGGTTCATAAAAGAAATAGTAGAACCGTTTCATGTAGTACTTCTTTGTAGCGGAATGCATATATGCATTAGACCAAAGTGTTCACGTCTTGATATTGGGTTTTGATGAAAATTAAGATAAACTAATAATTCATACTGGAGGTGTATTTGTTGGAGACTTGGAGAATATCTAAAGATAGTAAAATATTACATCAACCAATTCAAAAAGACACCATAGTTTTGACGATTTAATATTATTTATATTTTAATGTAAGTTAAGTGCTTTTGTCATTCAAATTCCTATCTGAACCAATTACCAAATTGGGAACACTTTTAATCTTTGGAAGCTTAGTACAAACCTTAGAACTCGTACAAGAATTTATGGAAGCAAAATTCTAAAATTGAAACTCATTGTTTGAGTCTTTGCCATTTGGTTACTCACTGACTGCATGCATTTGTCAATCAATCAGGCAGTCAATCAACAAATTTACCTTTTAAAAGTTTAAAAATAATTATATTTTAATCAATTAAGTCTAAATCAGCCCTTTAAATCATTGCCATCGTCCTTAATTAATCATTTTGCATTTTTGGGCTATTCTATTTAATTTTTCATAATTCTTGAGAGGTTAAGGGATTAAAACCTAATTGACTCATTTAACTCTAAAAAGTCTTCTTTGGTCCTTAAGCTTTCAAGACCATTGTCAAGTGATCAAGTCACCCGGGAGAATAGTATTTTTTTTTATTCACTAAAATTTTAAGATCCATCCTTTTTTGTTACTATCATTTTACTATAGTCTCTTGTATTTGGGTCTGCTGTATTTGTGTGGATATGAACATGGGGGAGTTCATTGGACTGCATTAAAGTCAATATTTTGCTCAATCCTTTTTTAGTCCCCAAGGCATGGCACAGATAGTAAGCACATGGTATTCTGTTCGGTTGGGCATTGGTCAAATCTTAGGGATTTCATTACCCGCAAACACGCCGCCATGCGCTTACCACATGTGCTCTTGTTGAATCTCCCTCCATGTGATGTGGGGCCGTTGTAGGGGGGTCGTCAATGTGGCGGTTCCACTTTTTTTTTTGTTTGTTTTGCTCAATCCTTTTTCTGGCATTCTTTGTGTGCCTTACTCTTTTTCTTGTTCTTTGTTTCTCACTTCCATTTCATGTAATTGGTGATCGTGTCTCTAACAACCCATGGCATTGGACTATCACATTCATGTTGCACAATGATCCTAAAACTAGTGTTAGAGCGTTACTAAGGAAGAGTAGGAGCAATATAGAAGGAGAAAGAAGGTGAGGATCAACAAATTCAACCATAACTTTGGTTTCTCAAATTTGCAAAGTGATGATTATCTGAAAATAAATTTCGTTTCTATTAAGCAAAAGCCAATTTGATGATGGAGGAAATTGAGACCCCTAGATAGACAAGCTCTTGGAGTTGTTGAACTATTGCTCCCCTGCAATATTTCCTACAACAAGGAGAATACTATACTGAGTCTGATGAACCCCCTGTTAGAGTATATATGAGAACTCATCCCCTTTGGATAAGGTATATTTGGCATGTCACACATTTGTTCTAAAGATGGTTTAAGGTGTGTTTCTTGCAGATCTCATCAGTGATTCAAACCACTCACAAAATAGTTGAGTCCAATGGAGATTATGTTCTATGTTGTGATGCCAAATATTGATCTTGTTATTGTCCTTGTGGGATAGTTAGGGCTCTACCATGACCATCAAGTAATTACTTTGTGACTGGCAAACTAAGGTAAACCTTATCTTGTTCTTAGAGAAGACATACAAATAAGAGAGTTAGGGATGACATCCGGTTCACCCTTGAATATACATGAAAAAGAAAGTTGATAAATTGAGAGCGAGATTAGGGAAGATCTCAGTCAAGGAAAGGAGATGTGAATCTAAAGGTCGAGGAGAAAATCTGAATTGGCAGAAGAAATTGTGGTTTTGAGAGGAAAAACAGAATGCCTATTATTCATGAATAGATGTAGTATAAATATGCAAGGTATTACCTAAAATAAGAAACTAAATACAGAAATCCTAATTAATAGGAAACTAATTGCGTGATTGATAACTAATTACAGGGAATAGCTATAAATACAAGATATTAATATCTGTAGTAGAATATTAGAATCATTTAAATTAGGATAGTTTGATTTTCCACACTCCCCCTCAAACTATGCGATAGATACTCATTAAGCCGAATATGAGATTAAGTTCACTGAAGGTGGATCTGAATAGAGCCTTGGTGAGAATATCCGCAACTTGTTGATGAGAAGGGACATAATTCATCAACACAATCTTATCTTGTATCTTCTCATTGAGAAAATGCCAATCAATTTCTACATGTTTTGATCAATCATGTTGGATATGATTCATAGCCATTGCCATAGCTGGCTAATTGTCACACACCACCTGTATAGAACCTTGGAAACTAATTCTGAGCTCTTTTAACAATCGTTTTAACCATATTCCTTCACAAATGCCTTGAACTAAGTTTTGAAGTTTTGCCTTAGCACTACTACGAGCAACGATTGATTGCATCTTGCAATGCCAGGTGACCAAGTTTCCCACACGAATGAACAATAATCAAATGTTGACTCAAAGATCCCGCCCAGTCAGCATCTGTAAGGATTTCCACGTCCTTTTCTAGGATCTCCTTTCAAGTATCTTAAGATTTTATGAACAACCTTCAAGTGATCAATTGAAGGATTGGTGAGGAACTGGCTAGCACGACTCACTGCATAATAATGTGTGAGGTAAATCAATTTACCTACTAGGCGTTGATACTGCTCCCCATCAACATTTTCTTCTTATGTTCTAGCTAGCCTTCACTTTGAAATTAGGATCCCTAGGCGTTTTCGATGGATGACAACCACTCATACCATTTCACGAAGTAAGTCTAAGACGTATTTACGCTGAGAGACATATATTCCTTACGAGATCTACCAACTTCCATACTAAGAAAATATCTGAAGTCCTAGGTCCTTCATCTCAAATTCCTTGGATACGATATTTTTAAGTTGTTTTATTTGCTCTGTCTCCTGTGAGTACTATATCATCGACGTATGCGATTAGAATGGTCACCTTACCATTGGGGGCGTGCTTAACAAACAATGTGTGATCGGCCAGTTTTAGGACCTTGGAAAACCTCTCGAACAATGCCCGTGGTGACTGCTTGAGTCCATGCAGAGATTTATTGAGTTTACACACTTTCCCTCTTGTCTGACCATTCTCAAATCCCGGTGGAATTTTCATATATACTTCTTCAACTAAATCTCTATTCAGGAATGCATTTTTCATATCCAGTTGGAATATTGGTCACTCTTGATTTACGACACAAGATAGGAGAACTCTTACTGAATTGAACTTGACAACTGGAGCAAAAGTCTCATGATAGTCAATCCAATAGGCCTGCGTGAATCCTTTTGTAAAATCCATCAACACTTCCATCTGCCTCTATTTTATGGAAGAAAATCCACTTACATCCAATAGCTCTCTTCCCAGGTGGTAGTGGTGTGAATATCCAAGTTTCATTCACCATTAGAGCCCAATATTCTTCAAGGATAGCAACATGCCAGGCAGGAATTTG
>JBBPFP010000032.1:2415453-2429001 GCA_037974795.1 Kaempferia galanga
TGGGAACATAGGATTATCCCTGATGCCTATCTAACCCTCTGCGCTTGTCTTTGTCCACCTCCAGGGACTCAAGAAATGGTGGTGGATCTTCCTCGACATCCTTCCGTGGAGCAGTTCCAACAATAGTAGTCAACGTTGGCTCACTGACGAGTTGTACAGTCCAGTGAGAAGCTCCTAGTCGATAAGGGATAGATATATTCGACATAGTTTTATTCTGTATAACAATTTTATAGTTCACTAGAAAATAAACGAGGATTAAAAATGATAAAAGAGAAAGAACAAAGGAAGAAGGGATTACGGTAACAATTAATAAGGTGTCCTATTTTGGATGAAATCAAATGGATTCATTAATTAATGAAGGGTTTGAAGGAATGTCATGTCCGATCCCTCTCGTGGTTGTTGCCACCTTATTAATTAGGTGAAAAGTCGTTCCCTTTCTTTTCTTCCTTGTCTGTTAGTTCAAATAGTAGTTTACTAGCCACGCACCGATCTCAGCAGAATCTTCCGTTCATTCCACCCTCTCTCTACTCTGTTTTTTTGTTTCGCCTTAATAAAGTCTAAAGAATTTATAAAACTTATGGAAGATCAGAGCGAAGCTCCATCAAAAATTCAACGTGCGATCTCATTACTCATCAAAATTCTGGATCAACCTCATTTTTTACATCGCTACTAAACTAACAATGAAGAACAAGAAGAACAAAAACCAAGAAGACGTCGGGACAGTTAAGTAGCATCTAAAACTAGTTAATTCAATCAGCAGTTGAGGCATCGAGTTCGCGGCGGCGGCGGCGACGAGGCCAATTTGCCGCTGCAGAAAAGGGCGGCGGACTTGGGCGAGCCGTTGTGGCACCAAGAGGAGTCCGACGGCGGCACGAACCCCCTCGGCAGCATTGCGGAGAAAGCCCCGCCGGCATTCTTCCCTCGCCTTCCTTTCCCCCTGACTAACCTGCTCCCGCCCCGACGGCCGCCGCTCCCTTCGTCGCTATAAATCCATGGCCGTGGCTTGAAGATGCGGACGCGGCCATGGCGGCTGACGCTTCCTCCTCCGGCGACGGAGACGGAGAAGGAGTCCGTGGGAGGGAGAGAGGAGGAGAGGAGGAGAAGGAAGAAGAGGAAAGAAGCGAAGGAAGCCATCAGAGACCGGAGGCTGCTGCATGGGAGTGAGACATTTGCTGGGTGGTGCAACAAAGCAGGGGAGGGACATAAAAAGCAGAGAGGCCGAGCAGTTTGGCACTGTTAGTTAGTACTTACCAACCTGAATTGGATCTGAACAACCAATTCAATCCACAAAATTTAAACCTGAAACAACACTTCAAATAAATTTTGTTCTCACAATCATTAAGACCGACCAACTTCGAGTACAAAAAGAGAATTACGAAGGTTTAACAATGTTAATGACAGTGACTAGTAGATGAGTTTGGACCCACGGCGCCGTTTCTCTTATCATTTTGCCTCTTCTTCTTCTTCTTCTTACTGAATTCGATCGTAGTTTGAATGAGGTGAGATGATTAATTGGGTTTAAAGTTGCATTTAAATTGGTATTTAATGCTTCGTTCAAGACACAGAAACGTGAGCTCACCGGCGCTTGAAGTTCTTTGAGCCTTGCTCAAACATTCAAGAAGCATTAAGTTGCCATTGATTTGTCTTAATTATGTCTGCCATTAAGGTTTCTTTAATGCTCTGCAAAATCACTGAACATTCTTTAGTTTAACCTTTTCTATTGCTGAAGAAGAGCTTAGGAGAGATTTGATGTCCTTGTATTCCTTCTATTCCATGTAATCTTGGCAGTAGTAATAATAAAATAAAGACAATTTAATTCCTTTCCCCTTTCAATCTCCTGGATAAGCAGAGAAATTAATGATTGTAGTAAAACTATTTACCCATGCCCTATTATTCTTTGTTTTCCCCCAAAATGAGCTTGCTCTCAATCCTTTTGAGTAGGTTCCATCTAAACTAGAACTTCACCCGATCGATCGGTAGTGAAATACTCCCCTAGTCAATTTGAACCCTCCTATGTGTTCTATGTATAATTTTGCTTTAAATTTGAATTATTTTCTAATCTTTATGTTTTAAATTCATGTATTTAATTTTTTTAAAGTGTTTTTTAACATCTAGACTTTTGATAATTTGCCAAACTAAATTTTAGTGCCCATCATTTAACACTTTCATCGTATCCAAAAACACTTCCAGTTTACCTAGGATTAGTCGGTGGGAAACTCTTATAGAACCGGTCAGGTCAACCCAGGATCCATGCCAACTAATATTAGAGTTAAAAGACAATGTTTTTAAATCTCTTTTACTTTGTTTTGAATTCAATTTCATTTTGGGGTTTGAAGTCCACATGAAACTCCAATTTCATGCTCTAAACCCCTTATCCATAGCCTTAAATTGGATTTATAAAACATTCTGTTCGCTTCATCCCTTACCGAAACTAGTTCTTTAGAAGCTAAATTAGCTTGTATACTTAAATTTCTCATTCAAATTCTGAACAGTTGTTTTCTACTAAACTACAATGATACAGTTGGTGACAGTGTAGTTGAGAAATGTGGTATTTTCTGTGAGGAAGCAGATATCTTCACCTTGCCTAAGATCAAACACATTCATCTTCCTCCTCTGCGAGAAACAAATGGTCTCCATCTCGAATAACTGTAATGTCGTCGACTTCTGCATTGTCTCGATTGAGTACCTTTATAGGATGATGGGCAGTGAACTTTTCACCTGCACATAGTCTCAATAGTTGATCAATATGGTGCACTGAATTCTTTCTTTAAATTTTACTGTTGAAAAGTAAAACTTACTAGCAATTTGGAAGAGGTTCTCCAAAGAATCAGGCAGGTTTATGAGTTTCCCTATGTCTTCTTTTGAACTTCTCATCTTTCTCGAAAGCCTATGAAGGACAACTCTTCTTCTAGGCATCCCCATTTTACTACCCTCCTTACTAGAAACAAGGCTCTGGTTTTCGCTATACGAATCATGTTCCTCCTCTACTCCAGCAGCTAATCCTTGTTGTAGTTTTAGTTTCTGTAAAATGAAATTAAGAAGAATAAGGTGTCAGAAATGCAGTCCACTACATGTATCTATTAGGAAGGCTAACTCAATCTATATACCTCTAAAAGATTCTTCATAACCGTGTCCGCATCGTCTGCATTCTCCTTGATCATGCTCATAACTATGGTGCTACTCAGCCTTAATATTTGTGATAGTTCGACGGTTCGAGCAGTAAATGTCTGCGGGCTACAACACAGGACCCCAATCTCACCAAATACTTCTCCTGGTCCTAGCCGTCCATGAACCTGTTTGAATAAAAAGACACATTTAGAGACATACTCCAATATAAAACTTATCACACAAATAATAAAATTAACATACTTGTTCAGTTCCATCAATGTATGATCTCAAGTCCTGTGATTAAGTTAAGCAAGTAACTGTGGTCAGCCAGCTATTCAGGAACCTCATTATTAACAAACGAAAGCAACTGTTTATTACTTACCACTGCTCCTGTTACTACTATGTATATATCTGTTGGTGCCTCATTTTGTAGTATCACATCTTCCCCTGGCAGGAAATACTCGGCCTGAGTCTCTATTGCCTACTTATCGCAAGAAAGTGATACAAAAATGTTAACTGTTATTGAGGTTTGGAGACTACAATCAAGAAGTCGTCAGTTTAGATATTTTGATGATATCTACCAGTTGATTAAGGAATTTGGAGGAAACTCCAAGGAAAAGGTAGGCTTGCAGTAGAATTGGAAAGAAGAGGTTGTATGCTATGCTCGAACGGATACCCTTGGGGAGATCATTCAAGGTCTCTTGCTGCTTTAGCCCTTCTGTTTTGAATCTTAAACATATGTGAGACAACATTTGATCCTTCATCCGCTCCGGAAGCTGATTTCTTGCTGCAAATTCTGTGGCTGCCTCAATTGTGTCCCTCTGTTGCATCAAATCAGTGTCAAAAGAAGATTATGGAATTTAAATGGTTGCTTTCCAAGATAGTTAAGTCATTCAGTCTCGAAGATGATTTTGTATTAGCCTAAGCAATATAGATCAACAACTAAACGCGGTAACGAGTAGTATGTTTTCTAGGATGGCAGTACGATAACAATTCAAATCTAATTGATTACTTCTTTACTTCCTAGATCTCATAAGTTGTATCAACTAGACCCATTTGCTAAGCATAAAAATCAACCAGACAGTTTCAGATGGATTATAATGATTTCTGATAGTCGGAAACAGGAATAACACATACAAAGTGTTGCGTCCGGCTGGTACCATGGACAACAAGGTTTGTCATATTTCCGATAAGGTAAGCTGTGAGCCCCAAATTAAACAACATGTAGAAGATGCCAAATAGCATTTCTCTTGTGTTTTCAGCATGCAAGTCCCCATAACCAGTTGTTGTCAGTGTTGTAATGGACCAGTAAATTGCAATCACATATCTGTTCCATAGACTTGACGATCGAAAGTTTGGCATGGCTGCACCTATCCATGTCCTCCTCGGGTCAGGGTATCGGTCGGCAATGAGATAATTGAAGCATCCAGCACAATGCACAGCAAAGAGAGTTACCTGAAGACAACAACAATTGTGAGTACATTATTCACCACCACTTTTGTTTGGACACAAAAAAGTGGAGGATAGCTCGGAAGCTTACTAACACAAGCTTTGTGCATCGAGTCCAGAAATAGTTGAACCTGATGTCCTTCTCGAGCCTATCGAAAGAACATGGCACATGATGTTAAACCATTTTCACTCTCGATCCGACTTTGAACTCACTGTAATTTTTAGGATGCAGACCTTGAGAAGAGTGAACTAACTCGCCGCAGCCGCCATAGTCTCAACATGTTCAGTATTTTGAAACCGAGATCATTGCCATCGCCTCTAAACAGAAGGCTGATTGCCTCAAACGGAGCCGTCGATAAGACATCAAAGGCGAACCAGGAGGACAGATATCTGTATGGTCTGGCTACATGATAAGTAAATGAATCTTGAATCTTAGGACAAAGAATCATGCACACACAAACCTGACTGCAATTCTCTTTGGATCATCAATCAAGACATACGATTTTTGATCGAGGCGAGCAACGAAAAAAGTAAGCACTATATCAATTGCAAAAAAACTGTTGAGAATGTTTTCAATCCATAAAAGCTTTGGTGGGAGATATCTCAGGAAAGCTAATTCAAATGGGCAAATCCAGGCTGAATAAATGACAAGTAGAACCAAGAACATCTGCCATGCTCTGTGAATCAATACAAGATTAAGCAGTTAGTCAGTCAGCAGGTTAATGATGAATACCATCATTCGATTGTTCAGTGCTTCACCTGTAACGAGGATCAAAAGGCGATATCATGAACCTCCTCAGCTGCACTGACTGGTTGATATCATGTGCCCCCAGAGACGGCAGGAGGTCACTGGAGAAGCTGTAGCCGCTGCTTTCCCCATGGAAGCAGCCAACAAGACAGGAGGCCTGAAAACTGGACTTTGCTCCCGAGAGGAGCATGTTTTGCCTGCTTGGGTTGGAAAGGGGAAGGTAGTTGAGTGGAGGAGAGCAGTTACGGCTGGGACTTTATACCCAGCAGTGCCAAAGAAAGGAAAGATTCAACATGGATTGTCTGGCTCAAGACGAATCACATGCTGAGAAGGGAGACTTGTCCAGAACTGTTTTGATAAATTTCTCAAGATCATAAAGCTTGATATATGCAATCCAGAGATGTATGTGAAGATTTGACTTTGTTCCCATGTGTTTTGTCCCACCTTTCCACATGATGCAGCAACCTTGAGGAGCTGGAGATGTGGTGCGGAGGTCATTGATGGAGGCTAGGCTAACCATCCTAATCGTGAGAGGGGATCCTCTCGTTCACAAATTGTGGACCACTCTTGGTCCGTAATGTACAGATCAGGCAGGTGATTTGATCAGGCATCTAATCTGCACCAACGGTGTAAATCATTACGGACCAAGAGTGGTATATAATTTTCGAACCAGAGAATCCTAGCTGCCTAATCGTAAGAGGTTGGGTGGTCCTTCACCTCATAAAACTCCAACTGGTTTCTTCTCTCTTGTCGCCCTCTTTATTTATTTCCACCATGGCTTAGTTTAAGCTGAATTCTCCAGCCATTATTTGTAGGCGTGTCTCTGCAGCTGCTTTAATGGTTAGGGAACGAGCAGAAGCATATTCCGCTTTGCACTCTATTGGCTTCTTTAGATCGGAAAAGGCAAGTAAATCTTTTGTTAATTAGTCATTGTCATATGATGCAGTTGAGTTAGAGTTTTACGGATGAATTTTTTTAATATAACAGTTGATCTCTGTTATGGTACTTTATTTTAATCTAACAGTTGATCTTTTGTTAAAACAACGCGCTCTCTCTCTTTGACTGCTTGGTTTCAACTAAAAACTTAAGCTACAATCCAATCCAAGTGAATCACCACAAATGTAGCACAATGATTAGTTGTTAGTCAAAATAATGATGACCACTACTTGTCCATCCAATAAAAGAAATCCTAAGTCGGGAAATTTCTTTAGGACCGGGTGGATTGGTCCCCTTTAGGATTAATACCCGGATTATTAAAAAAAATTAGAGAAATCCTAAATGTTACCTAACTATAAAAAAAAAAAAAGGAAATAAAGCGTGGGAAAAGAGTAGCAAGGAGACAATAGTCACACCTTACTCATTTTACTTGCTCTCTCCTTTCATCATCATGCACGTAGCTCTCCATGAAGAGGACAATAATTCTTTTCTATATTTTCTAGATTTAGAGGAATGACTAAATTGACTAATTGTGTAGAATAATATGAAAAAAATTTACATGGAACTTTCCTAGTAGCTCCAATGTCTCTATAAGCATTAAATTTTTTTATCCTATCTTTATGAAAGAAAGAGCCACAAAAGTGACCAATTACAAAAAGTTAAAATGTTTTTTTCGACAAAACAACAAAGAATATAAGTGAGCCACACAAAATTGAGTTTGAGATTTTTTTTTTCGAGCAAATAAACAAGGATGACTTTCTTGTACCAATAACAATTGAGGCTCAGAGCTATGACACTCCCAGCACATGGCAGGCAACTGAGGCTCGATACCTTATGGTAAGCGTTGTAGCTAATAGTCAGCTTAGCTATAAGTTCATGCTTAAATTGTAACACAAAGCACGAGTTACATGCTTGTGGGCTATTGAGGTGAGCCAAAGATATTCTCCTATCAAAGCTATTTTGTGTGGATCAACTAGCACAATCAGAGCTTTGGTAATTTCACAAGGAAGAGATGCAAAGATATTAGATGTTCCCATTGAAAAAGTTCAGTGTCTTTCATTCTCACTTGCATCTTACTAAAGAAAGAAGAATTACAACCACACGGCATAAATTGAATCCATCAGGAAAGACACTGAACAAACGACAAATATTGAAGTAGAGATCTGAACGTTTGATACACCGTTACTCTGTTTATATGGTTGTCCATACGATAAAATTTTTTTTATTATTATTTTAGTGTTGTCCATACGATAAATTTGAATCAAGCGAATGACGAATTTTGGGTTATTGTCACTGCCTATCCTCTGTGCTGAAACTCCTCTAGTGATTCAAGTCTCCCTATGCAAACCAGTACGACTTGTTAGTACAAAATCACAATTCAGTTTCCTCCAGTTTAACAAAAATAATTCGGAAAATTAACTACTTTGCTGAAGATAAAATGCAGCTTCCGCAAGCAGGATGCTGGAATAAAGGGGCAGAAAATTATGCGATATGAATCATTCTCTTTATGTTAATATTTGATGAAATCACTAATCTTATGTAAGATAAAACTTACTACTTGCCACATAGTAAGTCGAACGATGGATAACTGAGCTGATGGATAAGAAGCACTAATCAGACAGGAAATATGAGTGCAACGAAAAGATTCTAATTTATCCAATGTTTTTGGTCTGCCCAAACTGGACAGACCCAGAGCTATCTATTGATTACCTTTATATCTCCAATTCTATTTCTATTGTTATTAGCTAATCATGGATTCCCTATTCTCGTTCTCTTCCACCAAGGCAAGTAGGGAATGATGTTCAGCAAGACATTCGTTGGTGCTTAGCCACATCAAATCAGCCAAATGGTAGATTGGGGAGGACCCATCTGTCAGCGATACAGTCACCAACCTAAGAACGCGGGTAGTGTGGCTGTGGAGGTCAGAGAGTTCTGGATCATTTGAACATGCACCACTCCTGGCCTCTCATCAAATACCAGCTTACACATTCGCTAGATCAATATCTTATTACGCCACAATTCAACAGAGAAGAAAATACTCAAAGAGCTGAAATAAAAGATTTCTGGTACTTAAGTGAGCGGCTCTCTCCATTTCAAGTTGAGCCAGGGGAATTCTTCATTCGCATGGCCTTTTCATCCATTTCTGAAAAAAGAGATGAGCTTCTGATGTCTTATGTGGTTGTTATGTGCCACTTTGTTATGACCTGCCACTATATTTAATAAATCGGAGCCTTAGATAGTTAGAAAACAGCATACGTAACAAGAAGTTAAATATGCCATGGATGAAAATGCTAAGATGACTGTGTTTACGCAAAAAATATAGGACATAAAAAGTTTTATTTGAGAGTAGTTAGTTGTGCTTACAATAGATAATGAGAGCAATTAGGCTGATGCTTTAGTTGTACTCAAATTGCAGATTATGGAGTGGCGAGAATAAGCAAGTAGCCACACACCAAAGTAGGCTTATTAGCGATTTAGAAACCTCTGTATAGAGGGTACCATTTCAAAATCTAGGGTCTCTGTATAGATAAAATACCAATATCATGAAGGCATATACTTGGAGCTGAATGTTGGACTATGAGTCGAGCACATAGCAGAGTTGCAGAGATAAGGATATTAAAATGGATGTGTGGACATACAAGGATGGACAGAATAACAAATGAGAGAATAGAGAGAAAGTTGGAGTTGTATCTATTGAGGGAAAACTCCGAGAGGCACATTTAAGACGGTACGGGCATGTACTTTGACAACTAATAAATGCTCTTGTTAGGCGATGTGAAACTATGATAAACATGCACATCAAAAGAGGAAAACCAAAAAAAGACTTAGAGGATCCATATAACCGACCCCACCTAGCGGGATAAGACTTGATTGTTGTTATTGTATGCATTGAAATTCACCATTTATGCAAATTGTTATCATAAAATTACTGATCCACTTATCTAATTGCATTATTTGACAAAGTTATTAACAATACTTCTTTAGGTTGTTATCAAGAATCAAACCAATGAATGAAGATAAAATTGTAATAACCATTTGACTTTAAAGTCAACCAACACTAAGGAAAGAAACAATGATATCTATCATGCTCAACTAAAACTAACGATTTCCACAAATAAACACAAAACTAATGTTTTACTCAACGAATGGTGAGACTAGTGAACGAGAAGTATTATACGAAAGGAACATTGGTTGGAAATAAACATAGTTGTTGTTACCTTGATACAATAAATAACAAAAGATCACCATGGAATAATTATTTGTAATGAAGAATCCATACAAAGCACAAAAATCTCCTAAAGTTTCAGGTCGAGATCAATGCCAGTAACTGGGGGTTCTCTAATCTCAGATGGTCTTTTCTCATTTCTAATTGGACCAGGAGGTAGGAAATTATAGAAAAGTACTCCATTAGATGAAGAGACATTGTCTGAGCTTTTCTGCAGAATATAAACAATTTACTCAAACTACTATCCGCCAAAAAACAACGGCACCATGAAGTATTTTTCTTGCCTGATTATGTTGCAAGCCGAAATTAGGACAATCATACTGACAATACGGAGGGTTGCCAATAGATCTCGAACTCGACCTAAAGAAACCATAACGATCCGAACTCGTCATGTCCATGAATGAAGTTGAAGTGGTTCCTCTGAGATGGAGCATGTTACTTCGCTAAACAAGTTAAATTTCAACTTAACGACAAGAAAATCATCAAGTACCTAATAGCTTGGAATTCATGTTTTCCCAAATTACTGTCATTTGTGGGTGAGCATCGATCTGACCTTTTTCGGCAAGTGTACGTAATTGGTGGCCAGTGATCGTCTCTGGAGAGCAAAGGATTTTGAGGGTAATAAGCCGTGGGATTGTCGAGATGAGAAGGGCGAGACAGGTTGTTGCCAACTATTTCTACTAAATTCTAGCAAAATTAACAACAATCACAACGCAACACATACATACAACATTGGCCAGTGGAACCAAAAGTTTTTCCACGTACCTTTCCCTGATCTCTCCAACAAGAAAGCAAGTCATAATTGTTAGAGGTATTTTGGTTTGAAGGGGGCTCCATAGGATGATTCACTTCAGGTGACATGAGAAATGTCGAAGAAGAATTCACCTGCAAAACATGCAACATCCATCATTTCAAATCGTAAAAGCCGGCCAGGAATCGGAGAACAAGCTTTGCCAACCAGTTCAGTTGGTGGTCGCTGTTGCTGCTTCATGTAGGCCAAGTTTGTCGATCGGGCATTGCTACTGAAAAAAGGGGTTTCGATTTTCTTCACTGAAGGATCATCGTTAAGATCGACAGCATCCCAAAGCGTCGGGGAAAAACCTGGCGGCTGTTGCTGGTGCGGCCGTTGCTGCTCATGCATGGCGGCGGCGTCGATTGCAGGTCGTGGCGAAGGCGAGAGTCCAAAAGGCTGTGAGGGGTCCAAGGAGGAAGACGCGTCGCCGGCGTTCTCGTGCTGCTCTTCGAGGCAGCGGAGACGCTCCAATTGCGCGACCCCGAGGCCGCGCTGCGGGGTCTTATTGTGTCTGCTCCTCTTTGAGGACTTGATCGCTGCCGCCGCCGGTGCGCACGAGTCTTTCGATGGAATGCCAAACCCAACCTTGGTCTGGGGATGATCTTCGAGCACCATGGCTGAGAACACAGAGGCGGAAGCAGAAGGTCGGCGTTTTATAAAAGAGGAGGCGAAAGAGCAGGAAAGGGATCCAAATCCAAAGGAAAAAGGTAGGCGATTTTTCAGGATTCAAAGAGATGTTGATTAAATCTTGTTCCAGAGCGGTTTGTCGCCCATATTCTCGCTCCACCTCTTCCCATTCTCAGGCGCAAGCTTCGAGAGCTCCCGTCACCTTGATTCGTCCTCCATTTGCCCTTTTCTTACTCTTTTTGGTCAGTTTTCTGATACAGCGCAGTTTTTTTTTTTTTTTTTTTTTTTTTTTTGCTTATTCCATTAGCTAATACATATGCTCCCTTTTATAAGGGAGCATTACTAATAAAACATAAAAAGAAAAAAAAAAAGAAAGAAGTTTCTTTCTCATGAAAGAAACGTCAAATGTTTCATTTTTTTTTCATCGTTTCATTAATGTATATTTGGAGCAAAAATATAAATGGCAAAATGGTTATGTATTTGGGTTGAATACAAATCTGGGCCCTAGATTTGCACACCCCATGCATACTCATGCTTGAGAGAGAATCTCTCATGTATTTGTTCACAACATGCATTCATGTGAAACAATATAAACCAACCATCAAGCCTTGAAACTTTCAATGTGGGACTAAAGTCTCATGCACAATGAAATCTCCACCATTTATTTTTCCATTCACATTTTTTTTCCAACAGAAATAACTTCCTTGGAATGAGTTATTTCATAATAGACAAGGCACCCTTTTGAATGCCTAAGATAATTTTCTCTTGGATCTCTTGTATGTCAGACAAAATAATTTATAGCGATATGGAGGTCTATCCCTTCCAAGTGATTGTCTTCTTCCCCCTCAATTCCCTAGTGCTCTACCTTAAATAAGGCATGGGTGCTTATCATCTTAAATCTGTGAAAAACATCATAGATCGACTATAATCCATAAGTCTTTATTAAAGGATATTTTTCTGTTGTTTTAGTATTCCAGTACATGTTGGCTCATAGACAAAAGCTTGATCAGGAAATCCAGTTTAGTTGCAAAATTAAGCTTTCTGATTTTCCAATCTAACAGTGTTCCTTACTGTGGAATTTGTTTGGAAATAATAATTCTGGAAGTAAGAACTCTCAATTTATTTTGTGGAACTTAGATTATAGCAATGTCTCACAAATCTATGAATGCGAACTCAAATTATAATAGTCTGTTTTAATAGATTGCCTGCTACTGAATAATTCAATTTGCTTTCTTTATTGTGTTAAATTTCCTTTCTGGGAAGGTGTTAGTCATCTCATATATTTCTCATCTGCAACCCTTTAAAATAAATTTACTATTGTTTGGTCATAATGTTTCAGCATTTTTGTTTGAATTACTTAATGGCTGCTGGAAGAGGCATCAGTGAGCTCTTGAGAAAGCATCTTTTGTTCCAGTCATCAGTAAACACCTCTTTCTTACTGCATTTTATAAGTTTTTTCTCCTCACAGTGGGTTCGTATCATATGATCATATGTTTGTTGCCCTTTTCTTTTAAACGTGCTATGTTCTGTATATCTTCGTATGCTTTCAGGAGAACCAAATGTCTCAGAAAGCTTCTTCTCCCTCCACCTTTCCTCTTTTTTTTTTAATTTCTATGCGGGTACTTTTGTCAATCTAGATTAACCAGACACTCGGAATAGTTTGTTTAATCCTCTATTTATAACAGAAGGTTGGCTTTTATAATGGAAGTGTGACCCCATCAAATGTAGACTCCGCTTCATTCTCCACTTGCAGTTTCAGAATAAATACTTACCCATTCTCCCTAACAACATAAATCTCGATTCAAGATATAGAACAACTGAATATTCCATCTACTTTAATGAGATGTCATCGTTCGATGGAAAGTTGCATTAAGAGTTGTCACCTAAATAAATACACCTCCAATTTATATTTGACAAAGATATCATTTCTGCATTTTTCATATTGATTTTGAATGTCTCATATTAGTTGTTTTTAGATAAACATTACCATCATGATTGAGAACACATTATTTCTCATAAAAATGATTTCTGCTTTTGTTTCATCTCAAAAGCAAGAAGAGGCTATAGGATCAGCTGTCATGAAATCACTGAAAGCCCTTGCAACGCTTTGAGTGGGTACTGCTGGTGCTTTAAGCTTTGCATCCTTGGCCTCTGCTGATGAAGTTGAGCACGGTTTACCAGCCCCAGGTTATCCATGGCCTCACAAGGGCATCCTTA
Source organism: Kaempferia galanga (assembly GCA_037974795.1). Lineage (NCBI taxonomy): Eukaryota > Viridiplantae > Streptophyta > Magnoliopsida > Zingiberales > Zingiberaceae > Kaempferia > Kaempferia galanga. Next base: position 2,428,558 of record JBBPFP010000032.1, read on the forward strand.
GTTCCTATGATCATGCATCGTAAGTAATAGAGAGTCAGAAGGTTTGTTTATGTATACTAAAGATTGAAACTATTTTTAGCTGCAACAAGAAATTTTCTTTGCTATGAGATAGAAAGAAAAACTCTGCTCATGACGAACCAGCTATGGCCGATCACAAGTCCGGATAAAGGAGGAGAGTTGCATTAGGTTATTAGCTAGTGTTAAACTATGACAAATGTTCAATGGATCCATTAAAATATTGTGCTTGCTAAGTCGTTCTCCGGAAGAAACGCGTTGTAGGGTCCGACTAATATCTTTGGCATGGACCGCTACATCTCCAGAACTAGTGCCAAATATGCAAGAGTTCATGTTGCAAGCTTCGACGGTAATGTATTGGCAAGGACCACTACATCTTCATGAGAACTTAGGTGTAGTGTTAAATAGGCTAGAGTTCTCACACCATAA
>JBBPFP010000032.1:2471609-2501441 GCA_037974795.1 Kaempferia galanga
TTAAAGGCGCCTCCGCAAGCAATCTCTATCCCCTTATCTCTACCAGTTGTCAAGTTCGCAGACCTAACTGGACTTCGACCAACTGTCAAGTCCCCCAAACCCAGCTGGACTTACTGCCAGATATCGGATGACCTCTTGACCTATCTAGACTTCATGCCAGTTATCAGATTCGCACACCCAACTGGGCTTCAGCCTAATGTCAAGTCATTTAGACCCGTCGATTCTTGCACACTTAGTAACAATATTATATCATATAATATCTAACTTTAAATCACTTGCCATTAATCAAAATATTAGTCTAATTACTGGTGTTAATTGTACCAACATATCATCAAGAAACTCCCTAAATCCTTCAATAATCTAGAGAACAAATCTAAGGTGCATACTCTCACTTTCCTTAAAAAATATATTTGCTCCTACCACGATAATGTACTTGGACTAGGCAAATGTTTCTCAGATTACAATATAACAAATTTAAATTCTAGTTTGGCATTTAGACAGTAATAAAATTTCTAGTAAATGAAATAACTCACTCTCTGCTTTCCCGCCTCTCTTTCTTTCCGTTCTAGCAAGTAAATTAACTCGGGCTTAAATTGTCTTTTCGGATTTTCCCGACCCGGATCGATTAGGTCGCATTGTGAACCCGTACCAATTCCCCACCCGTAACCGTTTTCCCTCCATTCCCGTCTTCTTACCTGATTTTTCTTTGTCTTTTTCTTTTATTTTACTTCAGAGTAATTCGTTAATTTCCACGCTGTCGTCCTTGTCTTGTTCTCTCTCCTTCCTTCAAATGTCCGACTTATTAAAATAGAAATTGCTCGGAGGAGTACAGCGAAGATGTCGAGGACGGCGTCTGCTTTGCTCGCCCTCTTGACTCTGCTCCTCCCGAGACCTAATCGCCGGACGCTCGCTCTCACCTTCGCCGCCGTCGCCCTCTGCGTCGCCTCCTACCTCCTCGGCATCTACTCCAACAACCGCCCCTCCATCGCTCCCCAACTCTCCCCCACCTCCGGGGACTGCCACCCGCTCCTGCTCCCCTCCCCCTCGTCAGCCTCCTCCGACGGCCAACTTGGCTTCCTCCCCCTCCACCCCGCCGCCGCCGCCTTCCCAATCGACCAACCCTCGCTGCCGCCGCTCCCCTTCTGCCCCGCCAACTTCACTCACTACTGTCCCTGCCACGATCCACAGCGAGAGAGACTATTCCCCACCCGTGATCTCCAGCACCGCGAGCGCCACTGCCCTGACTCCCGAGACCGCCCGCCTAGCTGCCGCGTACCGCTCCCGCCTGGCTACCGCGCGCCCCTCCCCTGGCCAGCTAGTCGTGACCGCGCCTGGTTCGCCAACGTGCCCTTTCCCAAGCTGAGCGTGGCCAAGAAGGAACAGAACTGGGTCAGGGTGGAGGGGGACTGGCTGGTCTTTCCTGGAGGTGGCACTTCCTTTATCAATGGGGTCAAATGGTATGTCACAGAGATGGCCAAGCAGGTTCCGTTGAGGAGTGGGGAAATTAGGACCGTTCTGGATATTGGCTGCGGGGTGAGTTCTTGTTCATCTTCAATTGGATATGAATATTGTTCTGTGAATTACACTAATTGTAGAGTGTGATATCAAACTGTAGTGTTCGATTTAAAATAGGTCGAGTTTTTTGGTATTTCATCGAATGCCATAGCTCAAACCTCTCATCACTGAGATTCCTAAAATTCACATAGGAGTTTGGAGATGACTAGGAAAGATTTGTGAGTATTGTATGTGAACTGTGGATTAGGATGGGAATGTGAGCCTTGCATCTCTTTAGCCTCATCTAGTTGCACAAAAGAGGTCAATAGAAACTTGTATAGTTTATGTTGTCCACATAAATCAGTTAAGTCTTGATGCAGCATGAACTAGCCAATAGATAATATTCTAATGAAATAGTGTGCAAAGTAAAAGAAAGAAATAATGTCTCCAAAGAGGGAAGGAGAAAATCCATTAAAAAAAAAGTCCATACACTATAATATAATGTCATTAAGTTGTATTATGTGTATATAACTCCTCCTTCCATAATATTTATTTCCTACTTTCTGATACTTGTCCATATTTATCTAAAATACTCGAAGCATAATGAACAGTTAAAATTTTCAGGTTATTAGTTTCTTTCCAAATTGTGCCATGTCATTGTTAGACATTTGCATTTTGCACTGATTCTGGTTTTTTTTTTCTTATATCTCCATGACTTCTTATTTGCTGCACTAGGTGTGTAGTAAGAAAGTAAGAATAGCTTTATTCGTTCATAGTTTATTTGTCTTTGCAGGTTGCAAGCTTTGGTGGACATCTTTTGGACTATGATATCTTGACCATGTCAGTTGCACCAAGAGATGTGCATGAAGCTCAAGTTCAATTTGCCCTTGAACGTGGAATTCCAGCAATGCTTGGTGTTTTAAGTATTCATCGGCTCCCATTTCCATCGAGATCCTTTGATATGGCTCACTGTGCAAGATGTCTTATTACATGGACTGGCTATAGTAAGTGCCTTTTCTGACATCCATATTATGAGTTCATTGGGATAGGTCAACATATACATTGTTCTTATGCTTCAACTCGCTATTACAAAGTCACCCTTTCTTCCCTTCAAAGTTATTCTATTAACTTCTTTGCATGAAAGTAAGGTTTTTCCATTTAAAAAAGAGGGTTGATCCCAAGTTACTAGATTGGTATGCATAATACATTGATTGATTTTAGTGGTTCTATGAAAAAAAAAGAGCATTGAGAATATTCAGTGAAGAATTAAAGTTGTTTTCTAGTTCATAATATTCTGAAAAAAGAAATAGCTGAGGATAGAGTGGATAGAAGGGCATCAAAGAAATAAGAAATGGCTCCTCAAAGAGATTTGATCGTAACTGTAGACTATAGAGTAGATAGAAAATTATTCACACGTGGGTTTATGGATAGACTATGTAACCAGAATAAAGTAGATGTGATTTAAATAAAATAAAACAATCTGGGGATTTGGTGATTTACTTTATTAATTGAACTTAGTTTATTTTGTTTGTGTCTCATTACACTGAATTTATTGTAAACGTTTATATGAGAGCTTCAATCTATTGTTTGAGAGACTGCTCTTTATAAAGTTTCTGATTCTCCTATCCTCAATGTCTCTTCTCTTGTATTATGAGATCGTCTAATAAGGTACACCACTCATACTTCAAGTGCTATGAAACCCAAAATGATTGACTACCAACAGATATGCTAATGCATTTAACTCAATTTAGAGCAATTTTGTGAACCACCTTTCATGCACTACCCTGAGGCTGATGTGAAACTTATATAAAGAACATTATATGTACTTTTTAAGTATCAAATATATCAAGTGGATAAAAATATTCATGTTAATTGTAATGAAATATTAGTCTTTTTGACCATTTATGTGTTGCTTTTAGAGAAAATTTTGGACAATTGGATTGATTCTATCAGTTTGTTAATGGACCTCACCTAATTTAATAAAAGACTAATATGAACTGTAAGATATCAAAACGTTCTAATTTTAATTTCTAACCATCTAATGACAAACCATAGCATCCAATGTTTTCTATTGTCAATGTCCACATTGAATCTATAGCATGAAGAAGAGAATGAACAAGAAATTAAATATAGATAAAGTTTGAATTGTTTTATGCTCTTGCTGACTTCTTGGATTTGCCTATCTAACTCTTTAATTCTAGTTATCTAATGCATAGTACTTGTGCATTATTCTTGAAAGAAAACATAATTGAGGCCATCATGGAAACCTGTAAGAGACAGTTGATGGTACTTTTCTAATTTTAATTATTTTGATTGCCAGATGGCCTGTACTTACTGGAAATAGATAGGGTTCTTAGACCTGGTGGCTACTGGGTTTTGTCTGGGCCACCAATAAACTGGAAGAACATGTATAAAGGTTGGGGACGGAAACGTCAAGAAGTAGCAGAAGAGCAGAAAGCTATAGAAGATTTAGCTAAACGGCTTTGTTGGAAGAAGGTTTCAGAAAAAAGCACCATGGCCGTGTGGCAAAAGCCTACTAACCATTTGCATTGCATGAAAAAATCAAAGACTCTTAATTCTCCACCTTTCTGTTTAAGAACTGACCCTGATTCTGCTTGGTGAGCTTTTTTCTTGAATTAATAGTGTGCCTTAACTTGAAGTTAATCCACTTGTTATCATCTCTCAGAGATTTCAGTAAGCATAATATAGTATCACCAACTGTTTGATCTTAATTCTTTTATTACCTGCCATATATGCAATTTTAATCTCAGTAAGACTAGACTTTTTAATATGTTTTGTGCCATCCTTGCCATCTCTTGAGCTTTTTGGTGGCTGATAAACTTTATGAGAGGTCAAATATTATGTTCTAGATACTGCTAGGTTTTAAATCAACATACTCTTTTTTTTCAGAATTCAATTGAGATTTATGTTGCCATTTGGAACTCTCTCACTGTATTAGCTAGATTTCCAACGTTAGGCACATACCCCACACTCAGGACCAAAGCCACCATTCACTGTAAAACGGCAAAATGATGACAGCAATTTGGTGTTTTGTTCATCGACTAATGCTTGTGAGCCTTTATTTGGAGTTGGTTCTTAGGAAGTGCATTTATCGGATGTCTTTTTTGTTCTCATAGGCTAATGACAATAAAAATGGAATAGTTCTAGTTAATCTTAGGCTTTAAACTGCATACTAATAGTACAAATCTTTCAGATAACATCATTCCATATGAAGCATACGGCCCATCAGTCTGAATGAAACTAATAATCATTTTGAAATTTCCTAGCATCTTAACTTCCCACGTGTTTAGATCAGATGTTTGCTTCTCTTGTGCTTATGGTGCTCTGCATCTTTACTATGAAGAATTACTAGTTGCGCTGTAATTAGAAATAATGGCCTATTACATGGCAGGTATGAGAAGATGGAGACATGCATTTCTGCTTTACCCAAGCTGGAGGTACTAGAGCATACAACTGGTGGAAATCTTGTAAATTGGCCTAAGAGGTTAAATGCTACACCACCAAGGATGCTTGCTAGGAGCATTGAAAGGATCACCATGGAGAACTTCAATCACGAAAACAAACTATGGAGTGAAAGGGTCTTGCATTATGAGGCATATCTCAGTAATCTGCCCAGGGGTAAATACAGGAATATCATGGACATGAATGCTGGCCTTGGAGGCTTTGCTGCTGCTGTGTCCAGATATCCGGTTTGGGTTATGAATGTCGTTCCTGTTGATAATAAGAACAACACACTTGGCATCATATACGAGCGTGGACTTATAGGAGCATACATGGACTGGTATGATACTCCTAAAATTTTAACCAAGTTATTTTGTATTAAATGAAGATTATGGTTTCGTGAATGAAGCTATGAGTACTTAAATAGAGACATTACTAGAAACAGATATTAAGAGACAGTTTGAATCAGGATTTTTAAAGTGCAAGCAGTAGTTCAGTCCTTAAAGAATGGGAGCTATCTTCATTATGGTGAGGATAAGTCTGCATACCATTGTTGGCAGCCTCATGACATACATTACTATTTATCATACAGTAGTTTAAGCTTACCCCTTCATGCTAACTATTAGTTGAGTCCTAGTGCCTACTTGTATGCATCCCTAAATGGGTTCCCAAAAACAAAGAAAATAAGAGAAGCTCCTTATAAGTACTATTTAACTTTCAGATAGTATGAAACATATGAATATCCTGTTTTCAGGTGTGAAGCTTTCTCCACTTATCCTCGCACATATGATCTGATCCATGCTAATGGAGTGTTCAGTATGTACATGGACAAGTAAGCTTTCTTCTTCATTATATTGACTACTCTGTTTGATTAAATCCTTATCATTAATCCTTTTGATCAATTTAAATTGATAATTTCCCAAACATATTGTATTTGTAATCATCTTTTATGTATAACTATGAACATGAATGTGTGCATTGTACTGGACAAAGCATTTATATGGCTTGTCTTACTTGTTGGAGACCATAAAAGTGGGTTTGAAATACCTGAAAACCAACAATATGGGAATGGAGGAAATGAACTTATAAAGAATGATCTTTTATGTCATAATGATTAACTGGATTAACAATTAGTCAATTGATAGTTCTACTAAGATTCTCGTATTAGTTGGAATTATGTCATAAACTGGATTAATTATTTCCTGAAATAAGTCCTGCTATTGATTATATGAGTGAATTGAAATTTTGAAACATGTGAAATTGAACAGTTGGGTTACGAGGTTGTTGACTCCAAGTAGATGGGATAAACACAGTTTGACAATTAGTCGATGATGACGATGATAATAATGATGAAACCAAAGATATTTGAATTTATAAAAGTTTCAATGATGATTGTACCTCCCTAAAAGAACATATACCCTCAACCAAACTGTGTTAGTTGTTGTGATAGTCTGAAACAAGAGACAATAAAATCCATATCTTAAATGATATATAGTTGGAAACTGGAGTTGAACTTTGAGATTGGACAACTTGGAATTGAACATTTTGGATCTACAATTATACTTGTGCTTTGTTTAATTTTTGCAAAGTGGAGACTCTTCAATATAACTATAAATTCTTGTTTCTAGATGTGAACTTACTGGCATAGTACTTGAAATGGATCGCATCCTTCGCCCTGGAGGTGCTGCTATAGTTCGTGATCACATTGATGTCATTGTCAAAGTAAAGCAATTAACAGATAGTCTAAGATGGCAAAGTCGCATTGTTCACAGCGAAAATGGACCTTTCCATCCAGAGAAACTTCTCATAGTTGACAATTCAGTACAGTAGACACAAATGTGAGATCAAGAAGACGATCTAAGAAAACCACTTCAGCAGGTGATGGTGCCTCGACTAGATGGGAGACTGGCTCTTGTTCCTCGATCACAATGCCATGTCATTCGATGACTATGGTATTGGTTGAAGGTAACATAATGTCAAAGCCCGCCCTTATTTTTCAAGTTAAAAAAAAAATGAATACATAAATCATTAGTTATTGTTTCAGGGATTAATGATATGTATGTTGTATGAACTTTATGTAACTTGAAATCAAAGAAACAGTGATCGGATTACTTTGATTAGCCAAGCAATTTATGTTTTAGAGCCTGACCTTATTTTGTTCAGCAGGTGAGAATGAAAGGTACAAATATTTGGACATTGGACAAAAGAAATGAAATTAAGATATCCTTTCTTAGTCACCATGTACAAGTCATTTAAGGAACGCTAAAAATGAAAAGATTATCTGTTCTAAATGCTCTAAATTTTCTCAAATTAAATTAACCATTGTAATTTCATTTGCCTGATAACTCAATCAGTCTAATATGCACATCTAAATTAAATGGGAATTGCACAATAGTAATTGCCATGTAAACAGAACTTTCAAATTTTTCATCATCAAAATCCACAAAAGAAAAAACAAACGTATAATTAGTTCCACAAAATATGAAAAAAGAATAAAATAAAGAAGAGTTAATCCCATATAGTTAGTCAATCACCCTTCCAATCAGAGCAGAGGAAAGACCGGATGGCCTGCTGGAAATTCAACCACACAATAGCATTGTCATGCAATAAGATACCGACACGCGACCTCATGATTGGGAACTCGTCATCTCCGCGGACCTGGATCCTGCGTCACTTCCGGCTGGGCCGCCCTACGACAGGCGACGCGGCGGTCGAGACTCCGCCGCCGAGCGCGATGGCTGCGGACTCGACGTGGGTGAGGAGGTACTCGTAGATCTTCTTCCTCAGCCGCTCGATCGTCTCGGGCGGCACGCCGCTGGTGCTGCCTCGGGGTACCTCGCCGTCCGCTGCGTCCCCTTCCGACGCGGCCGCACAACCTTCCCTCTGCCGGCTGTCGATCGCCTCCAGCCAGTCGTTCACCTTCTTGAGTTGGGACAGCATGGAGGCCACCTGTTCGTCGGCGGTGGGCCCTGGCGCGATCGCGTCGGCGTCGAGGAACCGTTCCGCGAACGCCAGGAACCACGACTGCGCTTCCTCCCTCAGCGCCCGCGCCAGCTCCGTTCCTTCCTCCAGTCCTCCGCCGCGCTCCCACTCCGGCATCGGCGGCGGCGGGGACGACAGCACAGGCCCTCGCGCCTTCCCCTTGCCAGCGGACGCCAACGGCGGAGACGATCTTGATTTTGGCTGAGGTGCCGGTACGGCCTTGGAGGTCGCCGCCGTTGAGGCAGCGGTCCTCGACGGACCCTCGAGCACGACCGCCGTAGCCAGTGAGGCCGTCGAGGGGTGCTTGTGGGTGTAGAGCGAGAAGGGGGACAGGTCGGTGGTGAGGGCAGCACTGACCCAGGAGGCGGCGCGGCGGCGGTTGTTGGCGGAAACTTTCAGTGCTTCTTCCGGGATTGGACCAGAGATCACCGGCGATGCGTCCGAGGAGGTTCCTGCAGCGGAATGGGAGATGCACTTGGAAATGGAGTCGGCAACGGAGGTGGCACGGGAGAGGGAGGAGTTGAAGGCGAGGAACTGCTCCACCGCCGGCTGCGGGTTGTCCTCCTTGGCATTAGCACTCATCTCTGCGTACATGCTGCATGGTGGAAGCAAGTTAACCTTGCGAACTTCAAATTTCAGCGTATATCTAATGTCCTCCGTTTACCATATAAATATTTTTAAATTTTTTAAAAATATATTTCAATATTCCAAACCGAAGCAATATCAAAATGGATTCTATCTCTAAAGTAAAGTAGATCATAGTAATTTCAGATTATGCAGTGATAAATTGGGCATTAACTTTTCGGAGTAGTTAGTTACCTCAAGCAACGAATCAAGCTCTCGGCTGCAGAAGCTTCTTGGATAGCATCGACAGCAACCCGTTGTGCCGCATCCCTGTGCTTCAGGAGCTCCTAAAAGAATTTCAATAATCCATGGATAGTCTCAGAGACCAAACCATATCCAGAAATAGATGCTTCAAGTTGACAAGATGCAAAACAACTGGTTGATGTATTAGGTTGATCTAGTGAGTGATCCAACCAGGCTGGACGATTAGGAGACTGAAGGATAGCCATAGAACGATTGGTCCGAGTCAACAATGTTTTAAACAATCAGTAAGAAATCGACCATAAGGATCCATGTATATTAACTTGTCTTAATGAAGTGTTTGTTAGACGCAAGCACCACAGGTATCATAAGCAAAAGTTTTTGCTAAAGTGAAACACACTAGTTAACTATCTTTGATCATTTGTAGAAGGTAGATGATGAAAATAAGTAAAAGAGCAGTGGCTTTTACTATACCTTCCCTTGTTTAGCTAGAGATGATGGAAGTGATTGCCATGAAACACTGCCATCTGTCCATGTTCTGTTAGTAGGAGCAACCTTCACCAAGTTACCAAGACTTAGACTGGTACTTGTCTCAGAAGACCTCTTCAAAACAGATGGCCTCTGTTTAGCAGCTTTATCAGGATCCTCAGCAGGAACATTTGCAATGACTTTTGTCGAAGGAGTATGAATCTTAACATCCTCCTTAGGCAATGATTTTTCATTCTTGGATGATTTCTGTGGAGGAGCCTGCAAACCAGAACCTATGTGCTAAGATACCAAAATGAATTATAATTCTTCTTAGTCTATCTATTCCGTTACAAATTTGCTGATATGGAAGCAAAACTTAACAGAGGCATGTTTTTTTGTGTCATGCAATGGTGAACGTATTGATGCTTTATTCCTTTGACATATCTTCTCTTATTAATGTTTCGGGTCGACTGTTGAAGCAGTGCACCTATTGCTATTGATATTTTCACACAATATTAATATAGGCTATGCACATTCTTATATCTTGTCTAAATTGCATTTGAAAGACTTGCTTTTACTATTTCATTGCCTAATTGATCAAATTCTCATAACGAAGTCCGCTTGGTTTACAGAAATTGAGATCTTATGATAAATCAACACCAAATTTCCTACCAATAACACAAGCACAGGAATATTTGTAACAAAAGCAATAGATCTTGATATTAGATTAACATATAGATGACTGAAGTTAGATATTGGAACTCACAGAAGTGCTTCTAGATTCGGATTTTGTAGTAGGTTTGGAAGTTTTTGAGATAGAATGATCTCTTCCCTTCGTGTCCAGATTCCCTTCCCAGCTCTTTCTCAAAGCCTTGGGTCCCAATTCAATGGTTGGCACCAAATTTCCCAAGAAATTACCAGAAGTAGACTTCCTGCCAGATGTTGCTTTCAGCATAGTAGCTGCTTTCTCAAACAGACTCACCCGTGATGATGCTGGCTTCTCTACTCCTTTAGCTTTTGCATGCTTCTTAATCTCACTAGAGAACTTTTCAAAAGATGCAGGTAGGGAATAGACACTACTCGGAGATGAAGGTATTGACCTTGAGTTCATTGATCTTGATCCCACACTTGGGGAGTCCTTGTCCATTTTGCCAGCGGAAGATAGTTTTGGAAGCGAGGTGCTTGACTTACTAAGAGAATTCCTTTTCTTTTCCACCTCCTCTGCTGTCTTGATAGTCAACTTAGAGATCCCCAATTTGGCCTTTTCATTGTCTGAAGACGTGTTACTATTACTTTTTGAGTCGTTGGATGGCTTCAGTTTCTCTGTATTAAGAAAACCAAGAGAACTGGTAGCAACAAGATCCTCAGGATTCCCGATGCAAGGATGGCGACCAGGGAGTGGCTTCACGCCTTTAAGAATGGGGCATGGAGAACCAGCCTCAAGGCGGTCGACGTAGATGAATTGGCCAAGCTGGATCTTGTCGCTTGAGATAAGGTCATTATTCTCATCGGGCAGGGAAACAAATGTCGCATGAGAAGAATCAGAGACCTTGAGATAAAAGCCTTGGCTGGTGAAGAGATCACTTCCAGCAAGTGCGGGGACAATACTGACAACCTGGAGGAGGGTCGAACGATGCTCTCCAGCAATCTTCACATCGGTATTCATATGCTGCAAGAGTTTGATAAGGACTCCGGGGACTAACGAAGCCATCTGCTGTAGTTCCAAAGCACATTACCCTACCAAGAAAAAATAAAATGAAAGAACTTTAATACACAATAGTTTGACATCGTAATATCAATAGAAATCGCACCAAGCTTCCAGGTTAATCTTATCCATTCGTATGTAAAAATGATCAAGCTTAGGGAACATGCAGATTCCATCTACATAAAGAAAATTTTTAGATTTTTTGTTGCGTGTTGTTTGTTAAACGAATGAAATCGTTGTGATCAATCTTGACTTCTTTAAAAAAGAGGTGTGGATTTGAGGTTCAGCAGATCACCTTTACCAGGTCACTGCTGTTCGGATCCACTAAATTTGATCGACGAGAAAGCTGACCAAGCAAACCCCCTTCCCGGCGGTTGATCGAGAGTGAGATCGAGTTACCGGATGCGGGAGAGTAGAAAGTTTCCTACAGCAACAACAAATACTCACAAGTCAATAGACAGTGAAGAAGAAGAAGAAGAAAAAGGGGAAACCTACTTTTCTTTCACTTCACTGATCAGGAAAAGGGGAGGAAAAAAAGACCGACCTTTGTTCGAACTCTGGTGGAAACCTCACGAGCGCAGCCGAAGGCGCCTCCTTTCTTTCCGATTACTCACTAGGTTTTCGGCTGGAGAAGAACCGAGATCTCTCGAGGCACAGTGATTGAAGGGGAGGTCATACAGACACACACCGTGACAGGACGAAAGGAGCAAGGATCTTTTTCGAGAGGAAACAGCAGACTGACCTCCCCTGCCGAACCACGAAGAATCCGAATCACAGTGATCGATTGCATCCCCTAACGAGCAAACGGGAACAGCGGCGAAGCAGTGACATCTTTAAGGAGAGAGAGAGAGAGAGAGAGAGACTCTGAAATGGGCATCTCCCTTCTCTCTCTGTTCATGTTCAGAGAGCTGCACAATAATAAATCTGAAGACTGACACGAATAGAAGTTATCTGAAACCGAATTATTATTCTTATTATTAATATAAAAAACTATTAGTCTTTATTTTTCCAAATAGTTATTATTAAAATGTTAGAATTGTAAGAGAAATTAACGTGATTTTTATTTTCCAATTAATCATCTATTTATTTTATCAATAAATCGAGAGAGAGAGATGCAGTAATAAAGATGTCGGAACACACGATGGACTATAGTCCATTCTCGTTGTTGAGTAGGTGAGATTACCGCAAGAGACGGCTCTGTCTACTGTAGGAATCGGCATGCGTTGAATAGTGTGCTACTGTGGAGGTGAACTTACGGGGATCATTCCATGTGCGGTGGCGTACGTATTTGGACTGCTCTTGGACTTCGCCATCGGACACAACTACCATCTGGCGTGTTCCCATAGGCTTTTTATATTTTAATTTTATTTTAATTTTGTATTTTCGGTTTAGGGTTTTAAATTAGGTGGAAGAAGGGCAAGGACACGTGGTGACAGCGTTGCCCATTCTGTACTATCAATTTTATTTTGGCTTACCTCCGAGCCAAGTGATGATTGATTGGTAGCGTGGTAAATCAATCGATTTGAGAAGAATTTTCCTTCGATACATATCAAATTAATTAAATAAATAAATTTAAATATATATACATATTATAAGTATTTATGAAGAATATTTATAAGACCATCTACATTAATAAAACACTACTAAATATATAAAAAAATATTTAAAATGAACAAATCAATTTAAATTATCCAACTTAATAATCAATTACAAATTTTAAACAATCAACAAGCTTCAATTGAGAGTTCCATAATATCTAAGCTCAAGCTCATAAAAAATAAATCATACTAAACTTAACAATTATTTTAATAACTTAATTTATTTTAGACTCAACTTGCCTCAATTGCCTTATTAAATAAACTTAAGCACTCCAAAACTCAGCTCGACTTAACTTATGTAGAATCCTTTTGATCGTCATTGAAAGAGATCCATAACTCGTTGACCTCATTTTATTGTATTTGTCACTTCGCTTTCATATGTGTGCCTCTTTCAGGTTGGGCATGTGTTGATCTAGCAAACCATAATCCGAGTTGAGAGTTTGTGTTCTAATCTTTGACCCATGACAATATATTGAAGACAAGTTGAGGGTGAGGCATTTGACTTTTGCAAGCCACTAGGAGATAGGGATACAAAGGGCCAAGCAAACAACAAGCCGACTCACCCAGAGTCCAAGACACGAGGGGGCTAAGCCTCCAGACGAGATGGACCTGTGAGGCGATGCTTCCAACAGGGAGAGAGGGTCCTGTGATGCTGGGTTCGATGAGTTAAGTCACCGCAGTCATCTTCTTCTTTTAAACCATGGTAGTAGCTTCAATACATAGATCACCAGTTCACAAAGTAGGTGACTACTAACAGTTGAATCCTCATTTCACACACATTTGATCTGAAGCTTGAACTATATCAAAATTCCAGATACAATAACTGCTAACTTATCCGTATCACAATAGCAGGGCTTATATTGTATCAGCTATACGGCAGTTACAAATGGCAGAAAGTATTAAGTGTCAGTGGGACAAAAAATAAAAAATGTTCTTCTATTTTGATGAAGTTAGGTGATACAAAACTAGGTATGGTATGAGCACACATAAGAAAAACTTTCCTGATAGTTTATATTTTTAAAAAAATTAAATGCATAGATTGCTGAACATGCTACAGCTAAAATGTGTTTTGAGTGATGATAACTTACTGCGAAGAGATGTGTACAAAATCTTACTGAGGAGAGACGTTTACTTCAAGTAGGCAGAGCTGCAACCATCTAAGTTTAGACTTGTGATGCATCACCTTTATCTGGACTAGAACCCTTCACTTTGACAAGATATAACCGCGCAATCGCCAACATATGCGCTGCTTCTTTCTTGTACTGATCAAAGAATGACTATGTTAACATTGGAAAATGAAAACCATAAAAACACAGTTTTGTTGTAGCAAATAAGACAGTAAGAAGCTTAGCAACGAGAAGCTAGAGTCAGCAAAGTAATATACATTGTGAACATACAAAGATAGAGCCTTGTTATTTCTATCCAACTACTAGTAAAAGATATCAAAAAGTTACTTTCCTATGCTATATTAATTACATGTAGGAGCATTAAACGGCAATTTCAATATAAACAAGGTGTTATATTCTTCTCTCTCCGACATCAAATCTGTTGGAAGGACATTCAAATCACTCCAATAGGAGTATAGGACAGTCTTAAATGACTACCAGATATTTTTATCACGTACGGGCAATGATATACAACCATTGGATGTTTGCAACGCCAGGTATGTATCATAAATGCACAGCAAATTCACACTAAAGAGGGGATATTGGCTGCCCCCACTAAAAATGTTTAAAATTATTGGCAGCACCAGTGATGAAGCCTCACCACTTCATACGTTATGTGCATTGTGCAAGAAACAAAAAGCTATTCAAGGAATATATATAGTTTATGAGGCTTATTGTCACATCTGTTCGTTTTTAGTTTGTTACTATTTCAGATTTCTATCATAATGTTTTTTTTGTCCATGCACTCTAAAACCTCTTATCTAAATATACAGATGTAACGGATGCATGCAGTTTGTGCAGCTTGACCGAGTAATTATTAAAATAATCACATTGAAAATGAAACTAAAAACCATGATACGAGAACATGCCTCATCAACCGCTCCCGACTTTATCTTGGACTGCATGATGCACCATTTCTTGAAATGTGCACCTGTACAAGACACCAAAAGTTTTAGTTGTTCTCATTAATTTATAGTTTTGCATGAAGCAGGAGAAGATTGCAAGAGGAAGGTAGAAAGATAAGCAACGAAATGATATTTGTGAATTATCAACTTACCAACTTGTATCTCCAATTGACAGGATGACTCTGAGATTGTTGTCAATGTCCACTTGCAGTGAACCTGAAATAACAAAACATTTCTGAGCTACCAGCAATACTATAAGCAAACAATCAAGACTTCAAACATATAGGCTCTGTTTGGGGAAACAAAATTTTTCAGATTTTCATTTTGGATGAAAAGAAAAAATTGAATAAAAATAAAAGTTGAATAATCATGAATCGTTATTTGGTTGTAGAGAAAAGTCATATATATCAATAGCAGATATGTGATGAAACAAATAAATAAATAAACCAACTCAATATTTAATTTCAATTTTTAATAGCTAGTGTTAAAAAAAAGAAAAGAGTATTCTAGAAATTGAATAACTAATTTTGTAGTTACAAAACTAAACGCCTCCACCATTCATTTAATAAAACTAAACACTATTCAACAGGACTAATTTGCATCCAAATAAAAACAAAAAAAGATTGCATTAACCAAATCAGTAGCACAAAACAGCACGGCAAATAAATCACCAGAATCAACACACTTTGTCTAAGAAAATGAACAATCACCCCACAGGAATTAGATGCTAATATTAGATCAAACAAAGCTAAAATAAACATTTTGATTTTTCATAAGAAGATTGTTGCCAACATTAGATCAAATGGTGATAATTAATCCAAGATTTAAAGTTTCAATATTATGCTAATTTTAGTATCATCCTGAAGAGGACCATCTCGAAGTAGATATGTGCCAATACTCAGCTCACGAGCTCAGGTATAACCGTGTGAACAATCCAATTTAACAGTAACTGTGTCAACTTAATATCTTAGTTAATTATACAGCTTCACGAAATTCAAATTTGACATGTTATATAAATAAATATTTATCCATACTATTATCCTATGTTTCTATGTCATCTACACCTAGTCTCAATAAATTGATGATACTTCTACTTTCTCCACCCACTTCTTCAGTCTCCTCTGATGAGAATGCAAGAACCATCATCGGTGAAAGCTTTTGGAAATAATGATGTTACACATTCAATGCCAGTAGCGGGAAGGTCGCAGTATCACATTCAATGCCAGTAGTTGATGGTAGTGGCCGATTATATGGAGAGCTACCTCCATCAATAAGCATATTTTCTTTGATGAGCTTGTCCAAGAGAACATGCACTAAAATTATTTGGCCAGCAAAAGAGAATAAAGCGAGCGTATGTGGACACAGATGAGCATGGTAGCTACCAACAAAAGTGCTAAACAATGATCCATCTCTGAGAAAACTTTAGGGATATGTGGTCAACTAGTCAACTTAGAATGCTATTAGAGGAAGTTTTTCACCTGGAAATTACACCAGTCCAGTCATATTCACTTGCCCATGCAGGAGCATAAAGAGTGGCACCAAAAGAGAAATAAAATGAGCATAAGAGAACACCAGTGGAACGTGTAGCATTGATCAATTGTGTTAAGGACTGATCTTTTCTAACAAAACTACAGAAACATGTGGTCAAGTAGTCCACTTAATGTGCTATTAAAGGAAGAGGTCCTTTGTTTGAATCCTATGATATTACTAATGTATCCTTGATTAAATAAAGTTAATTACTGTATATGAGTGTAAAGAACATAGATATATGAGATAATTGCATCTATATCCTATCCCCTATAATGGCTATCATATTAATGTTGTATATACCTATATCCTGGGAGGTGGAATATAATTTTTTATCTCATTTTCCATGTCAGCCGGTTGTTGCTGCTGCACCATTCATGACTCGCGGTCGCCAAATCAAGAAACCAACAAGCCAATCACACCTCCAATCTCACTCTGGCACCTTACCTAAATCCTCTGCCAACTCTGATGTCACTCAATTCCGCTGTCAATCTACTGGGAACCTTTTTGCTTTCACTGCTTGAAGCTCCTTAGTATACTTTCTCCTCTTTAACTCGAGCCTATTTATAACCTCTTAATCTCCTCTTCCCTCTTCCTGTTCCTGGCCGCAAAATCATTCCTCACTTGACAGGTTGGATCCAGACAAATTTTGGTTTTCATCTGTGTTAACTAAGACAAAGTTTGGTATTGCAGGTACTACTCTGAATGGCAATCCTACTCATTACCAACGATACTGTTCAGACACTAACCTCTTAACCCCTGTGCCTTGTGTCAACAATTGAACAGAACAGTAAATTTTGGCCATGCTAGGCAGAACAACACCAAAATTTAATCCATGTATAGGACATGTAACATTACATTGAAGTATCATATCTACTGGCTGGCTAGCTTTGCTAGATTGGCATATCACTGGAGACTTGATGGTCTACCAATATCTCTCACTATGGATCTCTTGCATTCTGTGCTGCTTCACAAGAAAACACTAACTCATAGCTGTATAAGGCAGAATGCTAACACGTGCAAAATCAACTTTTCAGTTTACATCACTGGTAAATTGCCTCATTCTGCGGGGGCCCAACCAAATGTAGAAAGGACACTCATAGAAGTCATAGATCTCATCTGGCACACCTGAGGAATGACAATCCGATAATGGCATTGGATAATGGGTCTGGTTGAATAGTTGATATTTCTTCCTGTTTGTCATTTTACTCTCTTCTGTTTAATTTTTTAGGTCTCTTTTCACCGTTGCTACTTTATCATTTCACAACTTTTAAATGATTTTTGCTAAAGTAGTTTCCCTCAAAAGACCTTGACAATTGACTTTTTGCTAGAGGAACCCCAATAAGTTGACTGTTGGTGTCCAATTCATGGAAGAGAAGACATGCATCACTTGTTAAATTTCAGAAATCCCAATAGAAAATAAGATGACTTCCATCATCAGCATTCGCAGGTTGAAGGTACCAAACTGTGTCTGAGCTTAAGTAGAAAATAGGATGGCCTCCATTAAACAAAAGAATACTTTCTCTACGAACCAATTCTACTAAATTTCTGAGTGTAAGTACACACCTCAAAGCAAGAACCAAATGGGACATCATGTGCCTGTTGGACAGTCTCGAAGACCTGATAATTTAAATATTCAAGAAAAGATTGCATTGAACGACACGAGAGAAAGAAGTCAGGTTACTGTCAAAAGAATCCAAAGTTTACAGAATCATACATACCAGAATCTTCTTGTCAGAGGAAAGAACAGCATGTTGCCACTCTGTCATGGCTGTGTCTGGAGGACACATAGGACTATGGCATAACGATCTAAAGGTTATTTCTCTGACTTGACCATTGTATTCATCAGCAACATGCCACTGACCAAACTACAAAAAGAAAAGCTGTTACATTTTTGAAAGAAAAATAATAGATAAGAAATAAATCTCTCTAAGAATGACAAAATGAGATCATGAAAAATTGGAAGTTAAATTTAGATTAATATTTTAAAAGAGAAAAAAAAAAGTGATCATACATCATCTAATATTAACCTTTGGCATAGATCTCTTATATCCCATGCTTGTAGAAATAGAAACTAGGCCAGAATACAGGAAATAATTTTATTACTATGACTACAATAGAATATTAAATGATCATAATCAAGCAATATCAGTGATAATTTAAATTTTATGGTTTTCAATTATCATTTTCTATTTTATTTTTTCGCATCTCTTGTAAAACTCTTAATAAAAGATTCCATTTTTTATATCGAAAACGGAAAAAAATGCTTATAATTAAATAGAATTATAAGTTACAAGGATGGGGCATTCACATTCAGATTGGTATCTCTACGTGATGACCGATATTCATCAATAAACTTTGAGTCATCACTCAGTAAGAGGGAAAAGAACTCCTCTGCAGTGCAAGGGAAAGTTTCCTGGTATAAAGCAGCAAGGGAAGTTACTGAGTTACTTTTTCATTTTTTGAAAAGATTAGTCAATGAAGGAAGAGTAGAAGATATACATTCAAAATGCCAACTAGAACTTCCTCCTTGATGAAAGTTTGAAACTTTCCAGTCTCAACAACACTCTCTTTTGGAATGTTAATGTGTCTCGGACTACCTCTTATAGAGCTGCTGTGCGCCCGTAATGCAGATTGTGCCCATTCCTATCATATGAATAATAGTGCCAATATTGTTAGGGGCATTGCATTCAACTAGAAAGAAAGGAAAGAATAAAAATATAAGATATTATTGAAAACAGTCAATGAAGTTTGCAAAATAGCAAGACAGTGCTAGAAGCAACAATTCCTAGAAAGAGAGAAAACAATTAGAATCTGACTTTAGAATTCCCTACAGTTTTTATGTAAGAACAAGTAATAAAAAATCTATCATCAGTTCATAACGGTCAAGCTTCATCTAAATTCATTGTTTAGAGCTATCTTTCACAGAAGAGTTGAAGAAATTCACACTAGTACGCAAAACTGCTAAATCACAAACATCCTAGGTAACTACAGAACATTCAGATTTTATTGGAGTTCAGATTGTTGCTGTGACTGTTCTATCAAGTCCAAGCATCCAACCCAGGTTGAGCTTTATATTTTTTTTCTCTTTGAAAAATTAAATTTTATGCAATCTTGAAATTTTTATTTTAAATTCCAAAACTAATGTTTTAAAATTTTATTTTCGATCAGTAAAATATTAGGAAACCAATTTCAAAGAAAATATTTAAGCAATTGAAGGCCCTTAAAGTGGATTATTACTTCCAAGAATTAAAAAGTTATGTGTCTTATTTAGAACCCTAACATGATTTTCAAGAATTAAATAATATACTTTGGCACTCAATCAAGTTTTGGCCTAAGGAATATGGATGTACAAAGTCATAACATGGGCCGTAAAATGTATCATAATCGACATTAGAAATATTAGATTAGATGCACCTCTAACATCGAATATCAAGTATGATAAAAAAATATATGACTAAGTTTTGACCAATATTTAGTATTAAAATATGGTTGAATGCTTATAACCATCTCACAAGCATACGAGTTTGGCATTTGGCTCAGCAATTTCATTCCAAAAGAGCCATTGGTCAGCTTATTTATGTAATACCTCTATTTTGACACTTGACACTAGAGAAAGTTTTGGCTGAATCTTGATTGAGTGTCAAAACACCTTATATAATTATTAACACATGCCAAATTTTAAATACAAATAAAATTTTTTCCTTTTTTTTGGCACTCATCAAATTTTTGGTCAAAACTTGATGAATGCTAAAACATGTTATATAATTATTGAAAATTATGTCAGGATTTTAAATACTCATAAGAATACATTACCTTGTTTTTAAGTTTTTTTTATTTTTATTGAGTATTTAATCAATTGTTTTTAGATTTTTTATTTTTATTTTCTTATTTTTTGGAGGTTGAGGGTGTTGAGGAAAGAGAGGCCACAGGGAGGCATAAAATGAAATAGGGCCTTTGGCAAGACAACAATCAACTGTAAGAGGCGTCTGACCTTTTGCTACGATGATAAAACTCATAATTCAATTTCCAACATATTAGAATATATTTTAAATTATTATTTCTTTGGTTGATTTATAGTCCAGTAATTTTAAAGGATATTTTATGCAATATTACTTTTAACAATTATCATATAATTTTGTAGCTACATAATAAATAAAATCGTAGTCTGTATATTTCTATCACATGTAATCTTTTTCTTCAAATTTATTTGGTTAACAAATCCTAATTAGTTATAATATTTTACATGAATTTTTTTGACCAAATGATCAATGTTTATTTAAATAATATAAGAAAACATATTTAAGTTAATTGGCAATAGTGTATTTAAGATTCTTTCACTAAATGATTGATCTATATTACGATGTCGATAATATATTCTGAATGGCTGTGTATTAATAAAAAAAATATTATTTTTGAAACATATACTAATAAAATCATTTAGATGAAAAATATTCTGATATTTCTTTTATTTAAGAATTTAGTTTCTTCTGGAAATATGTGTTAAATAATTGAATTTCTTTTATTATCCTAGATTGATATTTCTGTATTGGATTCACGCCAAGATAGTCCAATCTGGCAATCACGTCCAGAGAAGTACTAAGCATACAAAAATAGACAGAGCTCTTTCTTGATAGCTTATACTAACAGGAATTAGTTATCATTCAGTAAAAGTTAACAAACACAAACCAAAACCAGCAAATGGAAGAGAAGGTTATCCTGGTCTGCATTGACAAAAGTTGTATTAGCACTGAATCCACAAAAAATAGAAAGTACCTTCTTCTCAGCTTCTATTGTTGAATGAAAGTTCTTAACTGCACGTTCTAAAGCTCGTATCGTATGATTTCTGTTCCAAAATGATGCAAACATGTATTTGACTCTCCCTAAGTGGTAGAAATGGCTGGTGGTTAGATTTAAATTGGATCAATAAAGAAGTATAACCCATTGACACAAGTAGAATTGGAGGTTCTGAAAGAATTTTATCCTAAATATGAGGAATAGTATTGGTAAGCAGTCAATCAGAAAAGGTAAAAGAAATCAGAACTGAATGACTAATTAATAGACAACGAATTATCATGATAACATTAATCTTTCACCCAAATAAACAATGAGTGAATTAACAGAAAATGGAAATGTAATACATATTTTAAATTGCTATCTACAGCTACAGTCATTCATCAATCTATCTGCAATCATGATTCATTAACATAATTTTCTAATGCACAAGTTCTACTTATATATGATTCCCAGTAACATTTGTAATTCAAACATCAAGTGATGAGTAGAGTTTTGTATGCAATGCAATAAACCATTGCTAAAACCTGGGTGCTACAAACGTTCAACTGGATAAGTAGTTTACGAGAAACCTTTCAGTTCTGTCAATTGAGATGGATGCTGCCTTCTTGGTTCCTCCTTCCTCCTAATCAGTACCATCAACACCACATCGTCACACCAATACGGCACTGACACAGTCCTATTCTTATCAGGAATCAATACCCTGGGTTGCAACAGACTTTAATTTTGGTGCTAACAAAATTCCTCCATAGAAATTAGAAATCCTAATAACGTGTCTGATCTACTATATACCATCACCACCTCTTATTATAAGATTTGTGAAGCATGCAAGGTACAATTATATCTAAAAAATGATTCTCTCACCAATGTTAAGACAATTAAACACATGGGATAAAAAAAATGAAACTACCACTAATTCCTTAAACTTAAGCATAGAGCTAGAAATGAACCACTTGTGACAATTGTTTGTCTTATTCATTTACAAGGTGTATAACATTGCATGAAGAAAATATTCCATCAGTCTTTGTGGCAAAATCACCAAGAAAACTATGTATTTGTATGACAAGATGAAGGGAGTAGGAAAAAAAACTCAATCTCTCAAACTTAATAGTCATCACTCATTATCATATGCAATTATAAAGAAACGACTCTTGTGTGAACCAAAAGCCCAAGGCATGAAATATATATGGAGGAAAGAAAGAAGAATCGATGCCCCAATATTTGATACCAACCATCTGGACTTCCTAAAGGTGGTACCCCTTGTCCACCAGCACCCACTTTGAGGACAATTGTAATTGCAGGGTTGATGACTGCATGTTGGCTTCGCCGTATCTGCATTACTAATAGAAAAGGCAATTGAACACACATACAAACTAAGATTAAAAAAGAATATCATGTACCTCTTCAATGTCTCCAAAAGAAATGATGACCTATCAATGAAATTGAATTATGATTTAGTTAATGAGCATATAGAAACTTCTAAAAGCATGATGTATTGAAATTTCAATAACATCTTCAAGCTATATAAACAAGTTGAATGTTTCTATTTGTTATAACAAGATTGTCCAATATTAAAGTAAAATATAGGATCTAATCATCTAAAGCAAATTGGCAAGAGGTGGCCATCAAAATGCCTCAATATTTCTAATCAAAAAAATTATCGTAAATATTAATAATATAACTATGAATCATATAGAACAGTCCACACACCAAAGGATGTAATTACAATCTAGACCCAACATGGATAGATTCCAACATATACGATTGTTTAAATGAATTAGTCTTGGAAATTGAAACTATTTCAACAAAAAAAAAAAAAAAAATCAGTTGCAATCAGATTCTGGTTTTCCAAAAAAATATACAATGTTTATCTTGATTTTAGAATAAATATATCCTTATTTGGCCAAAATATTTTTCCTCCTTGATTGTCTAATAACCAATTTCTAAAATTCCGAAACACCAACTTGAAACAAAAGCACTATAATTCGTCATACATGTTATCACCTTAACATTTACTCCTGTTGGTGTTTAATAAAGTTGCAGAAAATAAATCAAAGATATATTTTCATAATAACTAACAAAATTTCCAAAGTACTTTAGGCTATCAGTGAACTAGGCAAACCAATATAATTATCCTAAGACATCCTTGGATAATCTTAGCTTGAGGTAAAAATTTATTGATAGATGAGTAGGAGAGGAGGAAACAATGGTTCGAAAACAAGAAGAAAGGTCAACAAGCAGAGGAAACAACCAGAAAGAGAGGGGATTGTGTTGTGCTAGGCTGCCAATGTATTGTGCTAGGCTGCCTATGTACCAAGCAACAAGAGAGGTTTATCTCAGGGCTGTATGTGTTGTCTGTTGCAGAGGAGATGCTACTGAACTCCACTTGTTTATGGGAAAGGCAAATCTCATTGAAAGTGAGAAAAACATGAGTGATGATGGTGTTGATCATAAGGGAGGATGAAAGGTGTAGACAGGAGAGGAAACAACCATAGATCTTCTGATTTTTACTAAGAAATAATGAAGGAAAATTATTCAACAGAATAGAAAATTGCATTCATATATAGGATACAAATCGCACATATTTCTGCACACATTTCAGTATCATAATGAGCAGAACCTTGGACGTAATTTTCTATGAGGAGAAAAAACAGTTATATTGGTTACCTTGCTTGAGACTGCAGACCACAACAAGTCTACTTATTAGCAACACGTAAAAGGGAAAAAAAATCTCCAACATTAAGAGGTGAAATGCAAAAATAAATAAATATGGCACCCTCATGAGAAATAATAGTTTTATTACTAAACATTCTATATTGCAGAAAAAAAACACAATGGACAGTCAGTGCCACCACAAAAAAAAAAAAAAAAGACTATTACTTCCAACTTATCTAGCCATTATATCATTATTTCCAAATTCAAATAACTATATGAAGAAATCAAGACACAAGTTGTCACTAAATAAAATCAACCAGATATCTTGATAAAATGGCTAAATTCTTATTATCTACCAGACAAGCCTGTAAAACATGGCAGAAACAAATTGTGTACAAAGAATGGTATAAAATTTATAGAATAAATAACCTAAGTTACCTAACCTTCATTTGCTTAGAAAATACATTTGAGTGGAAACAAATGTGCCATGCAGACACATACATGCGCCCATGGTACAGGAAAGACCTTTCAAGAGCACAAGAATAACTATGATCGACAACCTGATCGAAAAAGAATAATAATCAATAACTCATTTTAATAGCACAGAGTCTGGATGAATCACTGGGGTATTTAATGAATTTAATCAAATAAAGGTTACCTCATCAGGAGGAAGATCAAATATGGTCTGCAAGGGTCCTGGTTTTTGATGGACTAAGGTAGGCCCTTGATCCAAAGACAATCTTCTTCGGGCATCAACTCCAGGATAACCATTTAATGCTCTGAAGATCATTTTCGGTCAGGTAAGATAATATATCTTTCATATCTAGACAGCTATAGGAACAACTTCAGTGTTAGCCTAAGGATCATCAAGTTAACCGCATTTGAATAAGCAATGTTCAAGGTTGTCAAATTGAGGTTCATATTGCAAATTGCTTTGATGAATTTTTGATAGTGAATTGTAAGATTTGATTAGGAAATGTAAGATATGTAGGAATCCTAACTTGACATAGTCCATCCCATATAATATAATAAGAGATTCTATTAACAGCATAGTATGATTAATGGAGCAAATTATATTTGCCTAGTCATTTGTATTAGACATGATTAAATTTGTCTATAAGAATGTGCCTCATACATTCATACCATAGATGTTTTGGCACACCATAAATTTTTTGGCAGAAAAAACTTCTGGATAGGATAGCAATATAGAACATCAATTCTAAGCTTTCAAACATCACAATAACTGTAATTACTCTATGGTTCACATTATTTCCAACTAATGGCATTATGTCAAGAGAAGGTGGTTAAAATTAAGTGTCATGCACATATATGGATTTAATTGTGAAAGGTGAATTATTTGGGTGTTACTACAAAGATTCATGAATACATCATGTCTTCAACAAGAAATAAGAAATTTGAAGATGTCGCACAAGTTGTGGGACTAGTATGAAATTTAAAAAAAAAAACATCTAGATATTAGAACTTGATCAAATTCAACAATTAGAAGGAAAGAAGGAAGAAGAAGAAAACTCCTTGAGGCCTAGATTTCAATCAGTTTGCCCAAGAAAATCAATCATCGATTGTAGGGACTCATTGAAGTTTTGCTCTAGGTTTGAACTAAGAACAAGTTTAACCAAGTGTGTGAGTGTGAAACCTCATGAACTATGAGCATCGGATTAAGAATTTGTTATCTCATTAGTTGGCCTTGAAACTTTAATTAAAGTGTGGAAGATTTGAGTATTGGTTAGTTTGGTTTGTCTTGGTTAGTTTGGCTTGTCTATCAGTTGGTATAATGACAATAAGATGTGAATCCCAAATATTTAAGATTGGCATCAATTTTTATGTTTCTTTAAAAAATAATTTTAGTTGTTGAAAGAATGTCTGACTAGGCAATGTTAATTGTGATGTTTATTAATGGGCTACCGGCTACCAAACATCTCTTCATATTTTGTTATGTATTTTTAGTCTCCTGTAATTGCTAATGATATGAATACTCGATCATTTACTTATTCTCTTTTTGTCAGACTTGAGTCTAGCTATTATAGTAATTATTTTGATATTTGTTATGTACTTTTTAGTCTCCTGTAATTGCTAATATATGGATACTCTATCGTTCCTTTATCTCTTTTTGTTAGCCTAACTTTAGCTATTATTGTATTAATTTTGATATTGGTTTTATGATAAGACTTATAGTCTGGTTAGCAACTTGCAATTTAATTCGAGAATAGATAGTTAAAGTGGGCTTGTTAGTTGCACTCTTTGCTTACACTTTGTCAGTATGCAGAATACCTTAGTAAGGCTACACCCAAAACCATACTCAGGTTGAATCCTAGTTCGCACTTACTAGTATGATGTGTTTGACACCTGGATTCAAAACCATGTGAGATATTCATAATTGAGTGCACATATCAGTGAAAAAAATTTATTTCAGTTCTTGTTTCAATTGGGATCATCATGGGGATTATACTAGTATGGGAGAATTTTATTTTAGTATTTGAGTGCCCATATCAATGAAAAAAACTTTTTTATCCCACATAAAAACTCACATTGTTTTAGGTACACAAGTGTTAATAAGGCACCAAGACTACCCATTTCTTTACAAAAGCCTTTCCATAAGCACAATTATCATACAATACAATTTTCTTGTCATCACCCCTAAAACTTAAATTAGCATTTATTCTCATAAGACGCGTCCAAGTTCTTATTCAGTACAGCCATAGAAAACCAACTTAAGTTTATTGTGTATAGCTTTAATCCAAATGGTCATCGATCAAATTGGTCTTGAGATGTATGCTTCCTTTTACCAAAAATATAAGTGATAAATCCCGTCTTACCTCCATAGAGCTAGCAAACATATCCAATAATAACAGTAATTATATGTGACCCTTCAAGGGTTCTGCTTGCAAGGTGCAAGTATGTTGATGCTCTTATAAGATGATAGTAGTAATCTCATGACTAAACTAATTGCACTCGTATGTCTGAGACCGCCATAAATACTAGGTAGTATACCAAATCCTCATGGCACCTGACATCCAATGGCTTGTTTCCAACAATTCAACCTACGTACTTATCTAGACATCATTGCATATGTATATGTTATATCACCTGCTGTTAAACATAGAATGTACTAATCACACTGCTGATCTCAGTCAAAGAATCATTATTATGGAGCACCTTTCAGTAGCATTGTCTCATGCTTTAGAATTGTCTCACATTTATCTTAATCTATCACTGAAGCAACAATGCTATTGGTACCTTTTATTATAATCTACCAATTACACATAAGAGAACAACATCATAAATAAAAGTAATTTCATTCATTAAATATGTAACTGCATTTTGCATTTATTAAATATGTAACTACATTTTTCATTTATTAAATATGTAACTATATTTTACAGTGATTTTTTTTACAATCTTATTATTTCTAGCCAAACCAATCTTATTATCACTAATAGTTCTACCCAACCTACATATGATGTTACGTGTGTTTTCAAAGGGATAAATTCAAATGCTAGTGTCAAGCCTTTGCTGACGGGTAAAACAAATTGTCATATTGACACTATGCTCAAGCTACAGAAAGCCAAAAGTGGCATGAGTAAAGATTCCTGCATTTTCCAGAACTATGAACAGAGGAAAATAAAACCAAAGATAAGGAAAGATAGCATTCAGGAATAAATAACCTGGAAGAATGTGGTGACAGCTTTTGTGTTTTGATATGGAGACAAACCTGGGGAGAAAATTATTTCAATTGAAGCTGTTGCCTGTTGATACACTGATAATAAACGATATGGAGCATTTACAAAGACGAAAGATAGAACATTACCTGTCCTGATGTGCTATCCAGGGTATACCAAATTGCACCAGTATGGCCTTCGCTTTCAACTGGAATAGTGACAGAACCAAGAACTGTGCTTTTCCAAATTATATCCCAGTCATATATTGTTACATTAATCTGCAGGGATCATTAGATGCATAGACATCAAAACAGTTTCACTAAGTACAAAATGGCAATGCCTATCATATCATTTTGCAAAAAGAAACCAAGCTATTTTTGGACTGGGCTTCGCCTTTTTTATGTTCGTGAGGGCAAAGCATAATATAACAATCCTAAAGAACTACAACAGTGGCAGAAGCAGAGTGAAGAAAAGTGTAATGATTATCTAATACAAGTGAAAAACAGGGCTGTATACTTACACGATCCCATACAGATCAACCATAATTAGAAATTAAGAGAACCACTAATAATGAGAATGATTAAACAGATATCGTGGATTGCTGAATATACAACTAATTATAAAGTTTGAAATTTGCTACAGATCAACCAAAATTAGAAAGTGATCCACTGAATTCTCAGCACACAAAAATAACCCAACAGCCATTGCACATAAAAGGGGGGAAAACTTATCTATTTATTACTGAATATACAACTAATTATAAAGTTTGAAATATGGTACATATGAACCAAAATTAGAAAGTGATCCACTGAATTCTGAGCACATAAAAATAACCCAACAGCCATTGCGCACAAAAGGAGAAAAACTTAGTTAAAAACTCCAAGTGGTCATATGAGTATTAACACCTAAGGAGTTTTAGTGTCTGTTCTCATTTCTGGATAGATCTTACACATACAGCTACAGCTTGATGCTTAAAGAGATCTATATCAAAGACTGTCCATGAGAAATACAAATCAATATGCAATAGACAATTACACATGCAATATCAATGTTAGTTCACTTCGGTCAGAACTAGTATGTGAATTCTTCCGCAACAAAAAAACTACAGTGAGCGAATTATTACCAATCAATATATTGTAAACTTTCTTTTAGATTCTTTTAAAAAATTGCAGAGAGAAAACAAAACAAATTTCATTCTGGAAGGGATTTTGTATTGCATTTTGACTGACCAATCTACATGACCCCTATGTCAATAATAAGTTCAGAAGCCGAATTAACAGAGTAGGAATCCACATAGTTTGTCTCCATTTAATAATGTACTCACTGGTTCTGACAAGAGGATTCCCAAGATACTCTATGGATATAAGAGTATCAAGCAAGATGTCGTGGTAGGTCTAAGATACTTGCCTCAATATATTGGCAGAAAGTTGAACACGGACTGCTTGTGACAAATGGAGCGGCAGACAGTCGAAGAAGCCAAGAAAGGTGGTGACCCAGAGAAATGACCAACAAAGACTACTTCCAAAAACAGTTGAGCACTCCATCATTGCCAAGTGGCAGATGAGACAGACCCGAAAAGGTGAGAAGCATCAATGCCAATATAGTAATTGAGACTGACCAGAAAAAAAAATATCTTGCCGACCAAATACCCTAAACAATGGGATATTCTGACAGTACATTCCAAATAAAACCAAGCTGTGTGAGGTAAGAAAAATAGGAAGATAGGTCTAAGATGCACCAACGTCTGTAGTATCTCTAAGTAATCATCATCACAATTTTCCTAAGCAAGCTATGTTTTGGACATCAAGGTTCAAAGCGTCAAGCGAAGCCCACCCTTTTGACCTCTCAAAAGTGTTGGTGCAATTGTCCCTAGGTCAAGTTGACCACGTTGACTAAGCTTGAGTTGGATCAAGTTTGAGTCTCGAGTTTGGATGTTTGACAATATATGAAGATTGTAGGTGCAATTGTCCATGTGGGAGATTGTAGATCAAGGGTTGACCAGAAGTCAAATACTTGATTGGGAAAGTGCTAACTGAAGGTTAGGCAAGAGCAAGTCCAACGGCAAGGTTGGCAAAAGAGAAAAATCCAAGTTGATCAATGTTGGACACTTGGTGTGGAAAGACCTGGTGAATACGGGTGAAAATCCTAGTGAGTGAAGCTAAGTGATGGAAATTCCAAGTGAAGCCTGGCAAAAGCCCCGGTGAGTGAAGTCAGACAAATGAAAAATCCAGTGAGTGAAGCCTGGTAAAAATCCTACTAAGTGAAGCTAGGTAGTGAGAAAATCCTGGTAACTGAAGCTAGGCATCAGAAATCCAGATGGGTCAAGGTGATCAGACACCTGGTTTTTGGAAAGTCCAAGTGGGTCAAAGGATTGACACCTGGTTTTTGGAAAGTCTAAGTGGGTCAAAGGATTGACCAGACACTTCGTGGTGAAGTCCTAGCCATCAAGGTTGACCGGATGTTAGGAAATAAGGAGTCCCAACAGATCACGAACCAGATGTTGGGTATGAAACCCTAGACTTGAGTTATGTAAGTTAGTGATCGATTGGGACATTAACGTAAGCCCATAGAATG
>JBBPFP010000032.1:2505350-2518626 GCA_037974795.1 Kaempferia galanga
CGAACTCTCTAAATATCTATTCTTCTTGCTAGCATTTGTATAACATAAGTAGGGTATTTTAATTCATCGATGGGTGACATTGATATCTAATTAGTTCACCTATAAGACATAGCATTGAGATTAGGTGATTAGCATTCCATAGCACATTAATTACCATCACAAAGAAATCAAAGCCCTAGAATCATTCTCTTTCCAAAAGATTAACTTCCTTCTACTTTCTCTTCTCTCACTTGTGTAGTCTTTCTCCTTCCAACACAACCAAACCCTCGTTTGTCTAGATAATTCACTATACAAAGTTAACTAGTGTTTAATCAACAGTCTCTGTGGATACGATAATCTTTTATATATTATTTCAATATACCCATATACTTGTGAACGTATCAAGAATCACACCATTAAGATGATTGAATGTTATTGAGTGAAATGCTCTCTCTCGTATATGTGTTCACAAGGGTGCAAATCTACGACCCAATTTTTCATTTATTAAAGTAATTGTGTCATGTGCGACTAAGACCTACGCATGGTGAATGTTGACTAGTTGAGGCAAAATGAGGGAACTACGGAGTGAGTGATTGATCTTATAGTTATAGAGCATTAAACCAAGAGTTTCATTGGACTTCAAACCTATAAATACAACCTCATTTTCTCAATCTCAACAACAACATCCAATGATAAACATTCTTCCAGTCCTATTTTTCCCAACTTTTGTACCTCCATAATAACACTAGTACAAATCAATTCATCATATAACAATTTGTGCTTTATTGCTAGAGATCGTTTAGCCATTGTATCCTAAGAAATAATCATCCATTTGAACCACTACGCATTGCCGAAGAGGGGACAAATTTGTTTAAGGAAATTGTATCAAGTAGCCCTTGACAACTCTATCTTCATATTCGGCGACTCAGTAGTCGACAACTAGACATTTGGCGACTCGACAGTTGATGATTCAACATTTGGGGACTCAACATTTGGTGACTCAGAGTCAATGCTCGGATTTGATACTCAGAGTCAGCAATCGGCAGTACATTTGGCGGTCGACATTTGGCAATCAACCATACAAGATAACTCAGTTTTTAGCCCACTTAGTCATCTCAAGTAGCTTCTCCCTTCCCGCTTGGCATGGGAAGGAAGATTGTCCAGCACCTACTTAATGGAACTTTTGGCCGCCGGCTTGTTCTTGCCCCACAAGGGGAGGAGTTTGTTGCCAAAGGACACGTTGTAGGGTCTCACACTAGCACCGGTACGCAGCCTGTGGCTCCGAACAAGAAGAGGTGGTAGGATCGTGCCTCACAGCCAAACACAAATTTGAACATTAATGAAAGCTTGCTATCGAAATCAACAAGATATGCTACAATTTAGGGGAAACATACCATTAACTAAGAAGAAGTGGAGAGTTGTCTTCGACACTCAGCAGGTCCTACTGGTGCGGAAGCGGCTCTGCTATGCTCCCAGAAATTGTACGGGGAAAGGTGCGCCGCTAGGGTTACACACAGGAGAAAGAGCTCGAGGGAGAGAGGGCGCCGAATGATGAACCTTGATGAGAAATCGCGGAGGCGGCGCTCGAGTTAGGAGACTCGAGGAGGGGATTCAAATAGGACGACGGTGATTCAGCTAGGGTTAGAAGGAATCGTCGCTGTAGAATCGCGCGAAGATAAGGTGACCGTAAGTGGGGCTTCGAAGCGAGGCTGTGGCCGCCAGTGGGACTTCGCAAGAGTGGCGGCGGTCACTGGGAGGCTTCGCGAAGAGGAAGACGCGGTGGAGCGAGATATATTCTCATTCTGAACTGAGCATCTTCTCATGCCTTGGGCGGGCGGAAGGCGGGAATTCAAATTGCTCGATTCTTGTGTTCCACTGGATCATTATAATGTACATTAACATAGGCCAATAGACCAAATACAGCCATACAGACGAAGGAAAGATCGCAATTATTGGCATTGTAAATTGTACCACGATACGCCGTAACACATCTACTTCTCCTGCTCTGTCCCGTCTATAAAAGGGGCCTCCCACCGGAGAAACCTCTGCGGATCGCTTGGATTCCACAACTGACTAAAACCTAGAAGGCTAGTTCTCTTCGTTTCGACTAATTCTTTGAGTGACACCTCCGTTGGCGATCTTCCTTCTGATCATCCGCCATGGCTTTGCCCCCGGAGCGAGTTGTACAAGAGGTCGGCAAGAGCCTCGCCCGACCTCGCCTCGGCAAGGATGCTTTGGTGAAGCTGCTTAAGGTAACTCCGGGTTCCTAAGCCCCGAGATAAATCAAATCTCTATCGATCTCCGTGTTTTGTTTCCGTTTCCTGATTTTGGATCGATTTGTCTAAGCTCCGACTTCTTCCATGGCTTCCGTCGAGTTGTTCTATCCCTACGTGGGTTTCATTTCACTGTCAATAATGAGTTTGACCGATGCACCTTTGTAACCTAGTAGTATTAACTTGTAATCTAAGTTTTATTTTATAAGATTGAAACCCAGTAAATGTGATTCGGTGGAATGCACTTTCTCGTCTCCATTGTTTCTTAGATCGTGAATGTAGTGACTAAATTAGTGATGGTTGATGTACTCTTCCCCCTTCAGACCATAGTAAAAGTTTGAGCAGATATCAGTGATGGTATGAGTACTTGTAATTTCTGTGATCTCATGGTATACGTTTTGCAAACTTGTAAGAAACAATTGTTTCCCTGTAACTGATTCGTATCCATGTTAGCAGTATCTCTGATTGCTACATTCAGCTAAGGAAAACACACTGAGAAGCGAGAACTGCTGGCAGGATATGTCCTGTGGTGTACTGTATTACTTGCTTGGCGAAATGCTCACTCTAGCAACACCAGGGGTATCAACAGTTGATGAGTTGACGGCTATTAGCACTTTTAGTGGCTTCTTCTTGTGAGAGAAATAGGAAATTAATGTAAGAAGGATTTCATTAGTTAAATGAAGTAGAACTTGAAGATGAAGAATGATGCCCTCTGGCTGTATGGTTTGCTGTCTTTTGTTAAACCTATATATGAATAAATATGCACTGGTGGGAAATTAGCTAATTTTAACAATCTAACTTGTAGTAATATAATTTTAAAAGAAGACGCAAGTATAAGGTTTGTTTAATGATGACAGCAGGCAGTGAGCTAATGTTGTTACTTTGTTATTTGAGGTAGTCATTTGCTTTGTTAAAGACCCATACAACTATTTGAATTGGGATGTCTCTTACATCACTGTCACTTCTCTTGACATCCATCAGTAGGTGAACACTACCACAAATCAATTCCCTTGTCCCATCTTGAACATGATCAATTAGGCTCTCTCTGAATTTGGACTATTACTTGGTAGAACTATTTTGCGTCACTTAATTCATTTGCAAAGAAGAGTCAACTAATGTTGTTTTGCCATAACTCATGTCTCCTTGTTTTTGCACCTTTGTAAAGAAGATGGGGAACCAACAACACACTTCTCCTGGGAGAATGATCTCAAAGTTCTCTATTCAGCTTACACATGCAATCACTAGGAGTTTCTCTCAAGAGTCATTGCCATCTGTCCTTATCAACCTTTGAATTTGTCAAGTTTTTTACTGTACCAATTGAAACACACACTGCCATCCTCCCTAAGTCTCTTCATGCACTTGTTGTCACCCTAGATGAGGTCCAACCTATTAGGAACTTTTCCAAGTGAGGCTTAGTTACAGTTTAAAAAAGAAGAAAAAGGAGAATTGTTAATAAAAAGGGAAAGAGCATGCCCACTCAAAGTTAGTATTTAATTCATGCAAGTGCAATTAATGTAAATTTAAAGCATTAATTATAGTGAAGAATTTTAGAAAACAAATCTTATCTTCTGAGATATGCAGAATAAAAATTGAACAAGAAAGGAATATTAATGTATATATAGTTAATGAAATAAAAATGGGCGGTAAAAATTTGAAAAAGATTTTCTTGTGCAAACTTTGTGTCCTCCATTAGAACAAAAAGGAAAAAAAAAGACTGGCTATTGTACAATTTATAATTTATGGATCAAAGGATTAGGCTACTAAGGAATAACACATAAAAAATGTTATTGCTGCAGAGATGAGAATATTAAGATGGATGTATCTAGTTATAGGACATAGAAATGCTAATATTTGAGAGTTGCTAAACAAAATTCTCATAGGTGAGAAATTAGAGAACATAGGTTAAGATAGTATAAAGATATTTACAGGCAATGACAACATGATTTTGTAATTAGAAGACTATCTTTATTTGGAAGAGGAGTCAAGGAAAAAGAGTATATGAGGTTTTTGAATATCGTCACCAACTATGTCCTTTGAAGTTACTATCTCGAAGATTATCACCAACTTCAACCTCCAGCATTGTCCATCTATCAGTTGCAACTTTAGTGTTCAGTTGCTTCATCCTTATGATCAGTAGGCTTTTTATAATTCTTTGAAATTTTTTGTAGTATAAGTAACAAATGAGCATGGATGATGTAAATGCTCCAATTTGTGGGAAGTATTAAGAATCGTTTTAGTTAATAGTTTATAGTTGTTTGTATTATGAATTTAGTCTCACATCGGCTATTTAGTCATTGGCTGTTGTATTTGTGTCCTACAAATATGGTGCAATAGTTTTCTAAAACAATAATTTTCCTTTCAATTCTCATTCTTCCTGATCGTATTTTTACTGCAGTTTTGGCTTGTTTGATTGTTGATCAGTGTAGTTCTCAGAGCAGCCTTTTCCATTCAGGCATCTTTTAATGATATTTATTGCATTTTCTTCTTTGAGTTCTTGGTGATCGCAATTGGAGCCAATTCTAGAATGGGGACTCTTGACTGCTTCAGATTGTTTTTTATTTGCAAATTTTTGCTGACTAATCCTGAGTTCTTATTTTTCGTTCTCCTTTTTTGTGCAGGATGCAGAAGTTGCCTTATCTAAGTTGAATCAGTCTTCTTCTTTACAGATATCTCTAGGACCATTAACTAATTCTCTTTCTCACATTAATTTACTTCAGCATAAAGATAAAGAAGTTAAATTACTGGTTGCCGTATGTTTAAGTGAAATTATGAGGATTTTGGCACCTAATGCACCTTTTACTGATGAAATATTTAAGGTAATAATCTTTTCTCAAGTTCTGACTTTATTTTTTTTTTTTTAAATTCATAACTGCTCGTAGATGCATATTTTTTCTCTATGGTTGGTTATCAATGCTATTTTTCTCCTTACGATAATGATGGTTTTGGTTTTTTAGATTTTACAGTAATTAATATTAATGTTCTTGAATGAGAACCTATGATATGGCTACTAGAAATTTTGAAAAATTTATTGCTTTCTAATTCAACCTCAACTCACGGTGAATTTTAATTGCATTTTGCAGCATGTTTTTAGGCTTATCATTGACACCTTTGTGGACTTGGTTGATACTACTAGCCCGTATTTTCTGAAAAGGACAAAGATACTGGAGAGTGTTGCCGCTTTGAAATGTTGTGTGATAATGTTGGATATTGATTGTGAGGATTTAGTTCTGGATATGTTCAAAGTTATTTTCTCTGTTATCAGGTTTGACTTCTTGTTTCTGACAATTCTCTCAATGAACAGCATCCTCAAAAGTTGTAAGTTAAATATACATTTAGAACACTATTTTGATGTTAGCTATAAACACCTATTTTCCCTATTCTTTTTCTTGAGAGTTGGAATTTAGAATGCAACATTTGCTTTTGTCCAGTTTATCCACAGATTTAGTGATTAAACAACGTTGCCTTATTTAAGCGTTGTAAGGTTGAATGACTTAAACAATTTCCCTTTTTAATAAGAGCTGCTAATTCCTAGGGACTCTCATTCATTACATGCTTTTTTTCCCCCTTTGCATGCTGTAATTTGCACCAACAAGGTGAACTTGATTACTTAGGGAGTTAGGGTATCGCATTCCTATTGTACAGTCAATGTATTTTTATGCTCTTGCACACACATTTGTGGTCTTCTTCTAGGCCATCCCTTTGCATTTGAGTTTTTTCTCTTGCGACTAACTAACACACTCAATCATGCGATCATAATATGTCACCCTCATTCTCAAGCTTGTTTGCAGCATTTTTTTCCCAAGTGTTTTTTTTTAACTTCTAGGTGCATCTATCCATTTGGTTCTTGCCTCTTGCTTCCAGTGCTTAGGTTTTTAATCATAGAATTCTATAGGTTTCTTTCAATATGCTTTTACATTTGCATGCTTATTACTTGTAGGTTGCTATTGGTCGAAATGGGTTAGATATTGTGAAATTTTGACTACCTATAGCTGTATCTATTAAGGAATTCAATATTTGTATCCATTCTATTTGAGTCACAAATTTGTACTTTTTTTTACTCACACACAACCATACTTGCTATGTGCATTAATCGACTGATACACATTACATATTATGGATATAATTATCAATTTGATTAAATTTGTTAGGTCCAGAGTGAGTTCTTCTAGGCTGTGCACAATTTGTCTAGATGTCCTTGGCCTAGCTATGGTGCATAGGTACTAGACTATTCAATACACAACATTAATTGGCTCTATAGATGTTTATCCCACAAACATAATAATAATGGTGACACAATGTATAGAATGATAAAATTGTATTGTTTTATAAGGGAATATACAATCTACAATTTAATTTGACCAGTAGAGGAGTTTTGTAGGCTTGATTGAGATAGCTATTATCTCTGGTGCAGAAGTTGATGCCAACTTGCTGTTCCTTTGGATTGTAACTGGAAGCTGATTATGAATCTGTTTCTTCATCCTTTTTATTGCTTTTGCAGATGTTCTTTTGTTGTTTTAACAAGCACTTACTGTTGTTTTACATTTATTTAAAAGCTAGTTACTTTATAATCTTCTCAACATCTATCCTTAGCCTATCTTTTGGAAACTGAAGGTAATTGTTTGACAATAGAGGTTAATTGGTAGGAGGTCTTTTGAAATACTTATGTGAAAATATGATGTCATAAATATTTCAAATTTCTTGATTTATGTTACATTATGTAGACTAGCTGATTTTTGGGTTGAGCTTTGTCTCACTCCATCTACAATGAAAAACTTGTGTATGAGGCAGTACCTTGGTACCAAATGAGGCATACATTTACTCAAACCTAACCTGACTACCCAGTGAATGATTATGGTGGATTTACTTGTAAAGTTCACTTAATGTTCATGACCTGATAACCTTAAATATTCACCTATGTCATTGTTTTCTTGAACTTTTTCAGTTTTGCATATATAATACTAAGTTTTTGCCTTTGTGAATTGCTGTGTTTGACGTGTCATGATCTAGTTACACTGCTTATTTAAGCTATAACTGTTATTGTTTAGACACGGTCATCAAAGAAGCTTGTTCCAAGCTATGCTGTCAATTATGACACTTCTTATAGAGGAGAAAGTTACCCAACCACTCTTGGAGATCATTTTGCAACAATTGGTGAAGGCTGAGAAGGTTTTTGTTTTTTTTTTTGTTATCAGTTTCAATACTCATGCAAAATCTTGGTGTTATGTAAATTCAGAAAATCTGTTTATTGCTTGCATTACAATCAGTTATCAACTTCTGTTAACTACTTATTAGCAGGGAGCATCCTTTTGGCTTGCTGTTTCATTGATACAGAACTGTGCTGGAAAGCTGGAGCCTTCGATTTGTAGTTTTTTAACATCTTGCAATTTTGACAATGATACATGTGAAATTATTTTGGAGATATTTCAATGTGCCCCACAGATTCTCACCAGCATCATCCCAAACTTGACCCAAGAACTACTAGTATGTATCTAGAGTTATTGTTGACTCCCTTTTATTATGTATTCTTGTGTCAGAAGGCATCTCAATTGGTGTTTTTAACAGACTGAGCAGGTGGATATTCGCTTGCGTGCTGTTCGTTTAATTGGAAATCTTCTTGCCAAATCTGAGCTCCGTTTTGGTCAGAAATACTACACAGTCTTTGTTGAATTCTTAAACAGATTCTCTGATAAATCTACAGAAGTCCGGATTGCCACAATAGAGTGTGCTAGAGAATGTTACATGGCCCATCCCTTTGGCAAGGAAGCACATGATATTCTCTGTGAGGCATTCACATTTTAGTTAAGTTCTGATATTGTACTCTTTCTTTAGAATTTTTTGAATCTTGTTTACTTGCTTGCAGCTGTGCTTGAAGGAAGATTGCTTGATTTTGATGATAAAGTGAGATTAGCAGCTGTCTATGCAGTTTGTTATCTTGCTAAATCTAATTTGACATGCTTTCCATCTGAGATTGTACTGCAAGCTGCGGAAAGGCTTCGTGATAAAAAGGTGACTAGATTTTGGTTTCTTCAAATAAGTATCTAAGCATCATGATAAAAAGGTGACTAGCTTTTGGTTTCTCCAAAACAAGTATCTATTTCTTTTCTTTTTCTGTTTCTTTGCAGGTTTCTGTTAGAAAGAAAGTATTAGATGAGCTACTGGTGTTATACCATGCATACTGCAACAAATGTTCTGAGGGATTACTCGCACTCAATGACCACTATGAACAAATTCCCTGTAAAATTTTGGGCTTTTGCTTTGAGAAGGATTGCAAGGAGTTCAGGTTAGTCTTTTCTCTTTAAATAATTGATTTAGATCTGTCATAGAGGTACTAAGGTTTGGCGAATTCTGCAGTCAACACAACCTTGAACAAATCCTTGCGGATGGCATGTTTCCAGCAGCACTTTCTGTAAAAGAGAGGATAAAACATTGGATTGCTTTTTTTTCAATGTTGAAGTTGCCTCACAGGAAGGCTTTAAAATCTATCTTACATAAGAAATGGAGGTATGATAATATTCTTCTGTTTAACTTAATACTCATAATCAATTTTTATTTTTATTTTTTATTTTTTTGCTTTTTCCAGGTTTCAGGTGGACCTAAAAGAATATTTGAGTCTACGAGATAAAGAAAAGGTATTTGATTCTCTGCTGTATGCATGGTAGTAACTTTTAAAGTCCATTTATATGCATATACAAAATATGGTTTGAGATACCAGCATGTATTGGGTGGAACTTGTTAGTAAAACAAATGATGGTACTGGATGGACTGAATGATTTGGTACACGTTGATGTCTTTTTCCTACATGTAAAAGAGAGAGATAATATATTTTTCAATCACATAATCTGATTACATGTAGGTATTTATATACATAAGGAGGGAAAGAGGATCCTATAATTATGGCATGCCAATCAATCATTAATTACAATCCATCTTAATCTCTATAATCAAGCTAATCTAAATCAATTATGATCTCTGCAATTAAGGGAATCTTTGGAAGTATTCAACACTACAAATATCCCTTCTTGGCATTATGGCTTAGTGTTCAGCACTGTACCATTTATAGACTATTTAGATTGGCATGGATCTGACAATCAAAGTCTTATATTCTTAGAGTTTATTAAATTCTTGCAGCTTTTCTTTGAGTTCCCCCTCAAAAAGGCATTTGAAGCCTTGCACAAGGTGTTTATTATCATTTTGGTAGAATTTCAATAACACTCTGTTTGAGGTTTGTTCTACGATTACTTTATCAATTGTCAAGTGTGGGAAATGGTCTCTCAACCAATGTTTATATTTATGTTCTTTATTAATCAATCTTACAGACACTCGAGAGGAAAGGCTTCAAATGTTATTTTATTCCCATTTTGAAGATGTCCTTGTATGTGACCTAGATATGCAAATACTAAAGTCTAAATAGACCTACACTGTTAAAAAAACAATATTAAAAAAGTAAGGAGCATTCCTATATTGAAGTGCACTTTCTAGTGTGTAAGATGGAAATGCCTAATTATGTAACCAAGACTCATCAATTATAAAGGGAACTCAGGGGAGATGAATTTAGGAAGTATTTAATTACATTGAATTAGTTGCGTATACTATTTCAGCTTTTTGGTTGGAGGTTGAGTTATTTGAAGTTCTATCAAGAGTGAACAGTTATCTATTCCTACTAATCTAAGGAAGCATAAATGATTTAACATAATGTAGAGTGGTTGGTTATCTGTTTCTCATTTGATTGGGTTGACAATTTGTATCAGTGTGTTATGATGAGCCACTTAGATTGAATAATTGATCCCTTAATTTATCTGGTTGAATAGTAGTTCTTATCTGTGTCTATAAACTCTAGTGATTAGCCTATTTTATATTTTTGAGGAGAATATGGATTACATGTGAGGTGCTGTCTGTGTACGTCATACCATCATGTAACTAATTCTTTTCATATGTTTTTCAAAATTTTGCAAATCTGCACATTTTCTAATTTTGAACAATGATATCTTAACCGGTTATCTTTACCAATCTGTACTTTTTTATTTGAATACTATGGCATATAAAGTATATGTGATATTTAATATTGGCTTTAAAATCATGGTAAAGTGTAATCATCTTTCTTCACTTCATTTTTTATTGTGCATTTTGGTTATCTCAACTATGGCTACATGAATCATGGTCCTTGATGTTTATTTTCTTGGAGAAATTATGTAGTTGTTTTGTACATGAATTGCAGGAAATTACTTCAGAAGATGCACGCAACAGGATATTGTTATTGCATATGAAGATGTCCTCTAGTTTCTTTGATCCTTCTAAGGCTGTTGAGTGCTTCCAAAAATTGCACCAGATGAAGGATAATAATATTTTTAAGATATTGCTTGCATTAGCTAATGAATATGCATCTCCTTCAGCTATTCATTCTATTCGTGTAAGAAATGTGGTTTTCAACTATCACTTATTACTTTATCTGTGATGCATCTGTCTTTGTCCTTAAAATTTTCTTTTGTCATCTAGTATAGTTGGATATTGTATTAGAAGGATTCATTTCTTTCTAATGTTGCAAATTTGTTAAAAGTTAAAAAGAACCATAATGTCCATATGTTTAATGCAGTTGATAGTATTTTCAGTTGTTAACCATTTAGCATACGTTCTGCTAGCCATTTGTTTTGTTATGAGGCTCTAATATGTTTTCTAGTGTCCTTGGTTGATGTGCTAGAATTTGGTATTAACATGATAAATCGCTTACAATGAATTGTCTAACTCAATGTTTGTGAGGATATAAAAGCTAATAACAATTATCAGGGTAATTCTAATTGTGGTAGTGGAAGCAAACTTGAATCACCCTTAATTGACTATATTAAGGTATAACTGTCTTCATTGTTATGATTGCGTAATTTGTAATTAGCAGAAGAGGGATCAATTAATAAATTCCCAATGAATTAACTTATCTTGTTGAACATAAAAAAAAATCAATAATTATGCAA
Organism: Kaempferia galanga; assembly: GCA_037974795.1. Classification (NCBI taxonomy): domain Eukaryota; kingdom Viridiplantae; phylum Streptophyta; class Magnoliopsida; order Zingiberales; family Zingiberaceae; genus Kaempferia; species Kaempferia galanga. The sequence goes on from JBBPFP010000032.1 coordinate 2,516,566, forward strand.
AAAAAAAAAAAAAAAAACAGAATCTAAGTTGAGATTAAAGAAAGTTTGTGATAATTAGGCTTTGGTAGCTTATATACATTATTGGTTTAAGGTAGAGTTGTCAAGCCGAGTCGTTGCTCGGCAGGTTGCCCCATAGCAGGTTGACTATTTGGAAGGGCGGGCCAGCCTGTCATCTTTGCAAATTGGGGAATCCTCAACCCAACCCAAAGCGAGTTGTGGATTAAGCGGACTAACCCACTAGCCTATTAAAAAATAAAAAATAAAAAAAATTTATAAAAGATTAAAAATTTTAAGATTGGGTTATGGATTAGGCGAGTCAAACCCATGAGCCCATTGAATTTTCCACTTTAATTTTAAGTTTTGGAGATTTTTTTCCCTCAACTCGTGGGCGAATCCAAGCCCACCTTGCGCGGGTCATGGGTCCATGCCCGCCTGGACTCACATTTAAATGAGTTGATAAAATTTTATTCCAGCTTGACGGGTCCAATCCAAGTTGACGACTTTAGTTTTAAGAAAAAGAGATTTTTTTAATGGATGTTAGTTGTCATTCTTTTGTATATAGTTTAACTAATGCTATTAATTTTGAAGGTTGTTTCTCTTAAACATTTTGAAAATTCTACAAGTACTTGTGGATTGCATTCTTTTTTTTTATAATAAAAAAATATCATATGGTCTATAGTGGCTACTTATGACTTGCACAATATAGATCAGAGTACACCCCTAAAGATCTGTATACATACATACACTCTTGAATATCCTATCACCATTCAATTGCTCACTCTCAAAGATACATTTATTTCTAGCTCTTCATACATAGTGTATTAACAAAGACAATGCCAAGTACCGAGCCTTCGTTAATACCTTATTCCGACAGTAACATCTCCCATACACTTGTAAAGCTTGTCTTAAAGTGGACATCTCCTGTCGCATATAGAGCTCTCCTCCATAACTCAGCCATAGGTGACACCTAAAAAACAAATGCTCATGTGTCTCCAACACATGTCGACAAAATGCACACATAATTATCTTCCAAGTACTCATCTTTAGTGCGAAGACGCCCAAGGCCAGCATCCAATAAGTGGTAGCCTGACTAAGTTGGAAGTAAGTTTTCCACACTATTCGTGCCCATACCTTCTTTGAACGGGAACTTCTAAAGAAATTATATGCCTGAGCCATTCCACCGTCTTATGCAAACCAATTTACTAGTCTTTGTCTAATAGCATCCGACGAGCCTGCATTCAAAAGAATTTAGTCCCGTATCAGCGGTAACCTCTTAATCGCGGGGGAATCCAAATGGGATACTTCCCAGACCACACATCTGCACGCCTTAGATATCTGTGGTGGGCCTATTTGATCCAAAGAGGCCCATTTGATCCAAAGAGCATCTGCTTTCACCTAATTCCGCCAAAGTACCTTAGCTAGCAGAGCTAAGTTCTAACTCTTCAACTCCCAAAATCTCAAGCCTCCTTCCTCCTTCAGTTTACACATATCAGCCCAAGATACCGAAGGATGCTTAGATGTCCACATGAAAGATCTACAAATGCTATAGATAAAATCTATGACCCAGAGGCACTAGCAAGATGGACATCCAGAAACATTCTACCCCTTGAAGCACCAAGGAAATAAGTTGTGCCTTGCCTGCATAAAATAGTGTGTGTCTCGGCCAACCATTAACACACTGGACCAAGGAGTCAAGGAGAGAACTATAGTCCAAAATCTGAAGCCGCTTAGCTGTAAGGGGAACCCAAGATATCTAAACAATATAGATCTCTCTTGAAAACCAGTGATGGACAGCAACCTCCTGCGGATCCTATCCTTAACTCCAGCCAGGTAAATGCAAGATTTCAGCCCATTATCCTGAAGGTTGTTTCCCAAAATTTACGCAAACAGGTAGATAATGTAGCAACCAAATTCTCATCACCTGGAAAAGAAGGAGATCATCAACATAAGCTAGGTGAGTTAGTCCCAGGGGTGCACATTGAGGGTGAAGTTCGAAGGCCGAACCAACTGTGCACTGTTGGATTTGTCTCCCAAAGATTTCTATACATATTCCAAATTGAT
>JBBPFP010000032.1:2571769-2590126 GCA_037974795.1 Kaempferia galanga
AATTCAAAGCATTTGCAAAACTCTTTATGTTTAATTCAGAAATTTACAAGTTCCAACTATTAAGTTAGTTGATAAGTCTAGATTTGTAAGAGAATTAATAAAAATATTTCGATCTAGTAGTTCTTTTATTTCTGACTATACTTGCAGAGTGCTTGTTAAGACATAGTCTCGTTTTCTTTAGGAATCTACATTAACTCCAATTGATGCAAAGTATCCTTCCATTTCAAAAATTAAATATTATATGTCATGATTAGGCTATTCAATTTACAAAGCTTGATACCCAACTATTAACATGAACAAATCATACGCAGGACAGGAGAATAGCATAATATAAAAATCTCAGGTCTTGTTTAGGAATCTACATCTCCCTCGGACAAGAATAATTGTATTGTAGTTCTTGTCCATACATGCTTAAATGGTTGAACTTTATCAAGTATCTATTTTCTCAATGCACATTTTTCGCAATATGAGCTCACTTTTATTAGAATAATCACTATGTAACACTTTTTCCATTTGTTCGCATATCATTATATTGTCAATGCATATACAGGACTAAAAGTAACAAAGTTATTGAAATAAATACAGAGCTACAAACACGCTATGAACAATTTGAGACACTACTATAACAGTTCCAAAATGTTTGAAGATACTTAACAAGTGATCAAATGACTTCATAATTCATATTCAGGATGTAATTCGACCTTGTTGAGGGGACAAAAATGGACTATGAAAGTAAAGAATAAACATATCATAGTAAATAGAACGTACTCAAACAAAGGGTGAATAGAAACCGAACAATCAACACATTAGATAAACTTAAAATACAAAACAAGAACACAAGAGTGAATAGCTAGTTTGATTGGCATGTGTTGAGTCCAAAAGAATATAATAAAAAATGTGGAAGGCATGTTTACATAAGAACTGTAATCAGCCCAGGAACCAGCCTTAATACCACCTCTGCAAATTATAGTCAGATTCAACAATCAAACAGCAAGAATTGCAACTGAGAGCTTCAAAAATGTGTTTCAAGCTAGCCAAGATATAATAACAAGTTCACATAAACAAGACCAAACGCAAATAAACAATCTACCAAATCACAAAATGAGACACTTTCAGAGCTTGATTCCTAATTAAAACTTTACAATTCTAACTCGCATTAGCCAAATCCATGCGATAGTGACACCATAAGAAAGTGAAAGAGCTCAGAACTGCGAGACTCTGGTCTGAAGAGGAACCCACACAAAATTTCAAACAAAAGAAATAATGAACTACCAAACATAAGAAATAGCAGAAAAGGAGCCAAAATGGCGCACCTTTACCACTCCAGATCGCTTCCGGGACTTATAGAACCGACAGGAAGCCTTCGAAGCCGAAGGATCCAAGTCCGCGAAGCCGACGGAAGCCCAAATCGATGAATCCATACAGGTTCAGATCTAGAGTTCGGAGAGGATCGCGATCGCCCGAAGAAGAGGAAGAAAAACAAATGCAAGTAGAAGAAGAAGCACCGTCGCGGCGGTGGCGGAGAGAGACCAGAGAAACAAAGTTCGCTTCCAAGGGAGATGGGAGAGACCTCAGATCCGAGATCCCTCGACTCCTCTCCCAATCGGGAGAGGTGGTTGCGGTGGACAACAGGAAAATTTCTATAACCGTTTTAAAAAAATATATATCAATTAAAGCGAAGCGATTATTTATGACCATTTTTATTAGTTCTAGTTTTTATAACGGCTTTATCGATTATGCTAATTTGCTAATTTTCTGATCTTAATGTCCAATTATTTTTTTGTGTATTTCTAGCTATGTTTGTCCAGCAATTTTAGATTGATAACTACGTTTATATTTTCGTTCCACATTCAACTCAATTAAATCATTTTTATTATAAATTTTCTTTGTCCCTTTTCTCCTTGTACTAGTAGATCTAATTTATTCAATTTTTTGAAGTATATAATTTATTGTTTCCTTTAAACATGTTCCTCCATGTATGGGAGTTACATCCATTTCTTTGGGAAAAACATGTTCACTCTCTTTAAAGAATGTTCTCTCCGGAAATTAGACCACCTGGTTTACAGTGTTGGTTTCCTTCCAAACACAATAGTGATTAGCTCTGTTGTTTGGCTCAGTTTTAATAAATTTAAATGTGTTAAAAATGCATTTATTTTATTTATTCCTTTAACTTTATTTATCTGTTAGAAACTTAGAATTTGTTGGTAAGATGCTCAATGGCTTGAAATCGCAGGCTTGTCGCCACCAGTTTCTGCTGTTGAGATTCAACTGAACTTTGTCCTCAATCTTCAGCATTAAACTCCAAAATTATTTGGAAGAAATGAGTGATCTGGTTGAATGATATGCTAGATTCTCTCTTCCGCGTGATGATTAGTAGAATAGCAGGTGACAAGTCTCTCTCAACTGGGAAGCCAAATTGTAAAAAGTTGTTGAATAACTACAAGCATGCGCACACCTCTGCAGCTTCTTCCTTCACGGAGACGTAGAAAGAAGGTCAGGACCATACCTCATCTCTGAATTATTGAATTACTAGATTAGATCAATATGTCATCACGAGGACATCACTTCTATATATTAGAGTTTCATTTAAGTGAATAACAAAGAATATCTTAATTATTTGAAATAGTTAGATGAACTTTGTGTGGTTAGTATCCACAAGGCAAAACAATGATATGTAGATCAAGTGGAATATGTTTTATGCAATATGTTAAGAACATATTAAGTGGATTATTATAAGGGTGACTTTACATGACTAACCAAATAGGTTAGTAAGCAACAAGAACATCAATTACTTATTCCTTCACATGGCGTCTTGACCAACTAAAGTCCAAGCAATTATGTCCTAAGCAAAAGCTATCTAATTTAGCTAACCCACTACTAGGCTAGGTTTATAGTTTCACATGTCTAATAGTGGCCAAACCCTAGTGAAGAAGCCAATTAAACCATAAAGTTACAAGATAATAATGACAAAATTATATATTATTCAAAGCCTTAGCCATTAGGTAGCAAGTCATTTTCTTTGGAATAAAAAACCTTGGCACTTTGTTACTTTTATCTTGTCATCAACCACAATGATCTTGTGAACTAAAGACCAAGGGTTGAGAATTCTTGTTCGATCACTTCCATTCTCCAGAGTCACAAGGGTAGCAGTCCTCTTGAGCAGTCTCAGCAATCTGAATTCCCATGTCATAAACCGAGCCGATTGTCCAGTCGGCTGGCAAGACTGCCTTCGGGGTCCAAAGCCACTTGCCATCATACCCCCCTGTTATAACCATTCTGAAGTACAGTGGTCTAGCGGGCACCGGGCTGATGGTGCTCCAGACCGGACCATAGTCTCGGTCCATGGACTGCCAAATCGGTGAGTCGACCTGATTTGACCCGAAACAAAGCTTAGAAATTAGGGTGAACATTGGGAACCATGCCAAAATGTGGTGTGGCTCATCAATACCTGAGCTACATCAATTCCTACTATGTCAGTCTGGCCTCCTTGGTACAGTAACTTGATGGCCAAGTGATTAGATCCTTTCTTGGTTTCTTCTACTCTGATGGAGAGGTTATGCCTATTATACTCACAAGGAATCCTGCTTGCTTAAGAACACATCAAGTCATCACATCATCGAGGAATGTGACAGTGAAAATGATATGGCACATCAAGAATCAAAAGAAACTTCTGTTTTTGTTTTTCACATTTCTGAGACAATACATCTAATTGTCAGAAAACTTCTGGTTTTAAGCTTCTGAAAATGACTCACATGTTTCAGTTTTCAGTTGTTCAATAGTTTTATATCCTACTCAAACTTTGAAAAGAAACTAAAATAATTCTCTTTGTTTGAAACTTTGCTACAAAAAACAAACCAAGACAGAATTGCTATTGGTCTTTCAGAGATTGAAGGGAAATTTTAAATTTTAGCATCAGAAAACTTCGGTTTTTAAGTTTCTGGAAATGACTACCATGTTTCTAGTTGTTTTCATTTGTTATGTAGTTCCTTAATCATTTTCAAATAATTGCCACTGTTTGAATCTTCCATGTAATGAACAAGTCAAACTGGATTACGACACACAATAAACAATATCAGAAGCATCTTGAAACAAAAACCATTTTTCTGTAAGTTATCAAAGCTAAATGATTTTTCTCAGAAAGATGGAAGGAAAATTTTGAACGTTTTATCAAAAACTTCTACTTTTAACATTCTAAAAAAGACTCATATGTTTCTGTTTTCAGTAATTCATTACCTTACCTTTAAACAAACAAACAAACACAGAAATCAGAGTTTGTTTTTTTTGACGTGTTTAAATTTGGTTCCCAATCTTGTTGATAGTTCATACCTCTTGTATTCCACATCCACAATGCCACGTCTCATCAGCTCCTGTGCCTTGCCATTCTTTGCCATGGCCAGGAAAGCACTCTTGTTGAGCACCAAACCAGTGCTGTTGCCCTTGTTCAAATCTGTCAAGGCCACCTTCACCCCTGCGCTCCTACAAACTCTTGTATTCTTGCACCTCACCTGCGCGCATATCCAAACCCCTAAAAACCCAATCACAAAGCCATTAATGCAAGCAAGATTAGATCTTTGATCTCGAACCTGGAAACAAGCTCCACAGCCCAAGCCATCTCTGTAAATGGCAGGGCTCCCTGCCGCCAAATGCCCCCCAGTGAACTCCAGGGCCATGGAGCCATACCCACAAGTCCCTACTGCGATCCATAAGCTCCAAAATCTTGAAATCAGAACACTAATTAAAGTTACGGCGATTCGGATATTAAGTACCTGAGGGAGAAGCTGAGGAGGAGAAATGTGCTGCCTTGGAATGACGGACGCACCTGTCACAAGCTGAAGCAGAGAAGAAGAGGAGGAAGGAGTAGAGGAGGAAAGAGGAGGCACTTTTGGACGCTTCCATGTGGTACTAAAAAAGCTGCAGGGAGCTGGGGAAGAAGGGAGACTAAAGAAGCACAAGAGAGAGTCATAAAAGTTAGTAAAATTGATAATAAATTGTTAAATTAAGGTAGGACTTTTAATGCGGAAATTTTTGATCCGGTCCACTATTGGTCCGGTCATCTTATCGGACCGTATCGGGCCGAACCGGACGCCGGCTACATCGTGATTGACACGAACCCGCCAACCCGTTAAGTTGTCGTAGGGCGTGGTCGAACGAAAAGCGGCTTCTAGTACTTTCCAGGGTCGCCGGTGGCCTTGTAAGACCGCAAGAGGCCGAGGGAAGAAGCAAGGGATCCGGTAAAGGGAGGCGTAGTCGATCCAAATATTTTCTGCACCATTTCGAGGAAGAACGGAGCGAGGAGGGCGACATCGATCCGTTTGCTTGCCGATTTCTTGATAGGGTTCGATCTGATCGCCCCTTTTCTGCTCTGGATTTTTTTTTTCCTATCTAGATATGGATATTTCTCCCTTTTTTTTAAAAGAATTTTCCCCTCTGGAGTCTGGAATGGAAAAACAATTCCGAAAACTTGGAGCCTATTGATTATTTTTACACGTTCCTCTAAGAAAATTCGAACTGTTGAGGACCGAGTTCTAGTTTAGATTTCAGAATGCACGTCTTTCTGTTTGTGCTGTTTATCTAAACGTTATGTAATCTAATAGCCACCCTTTTGCATTTTGTGACAATGCTGTCATGGTGGTGATAATAAGTTTCAGTTGCAGCTTTTTGGCTGGCTTGTTGAGGATACGCTTTGATGGTCGTTTGGGGTTAGCAGGTGTTTGTTGAGCGGAGATTTATACATGAAATGGAGCCCTCTTTCTTTTTCTCTATTAGCATATAAATGAATTCCTATGTGAAGAGTGTATAACCAGATGGATAAGTTCACGCTAACTTGTTAATTTTGAATCCATTCTATTAGGACGTATTGGGAAACCATTGGAATGTAATTGATTGCTACAGGAGAAAGAGGTTTTGTATTGATTCAAACGTGAGACTCATGCTATGGGGTCAGGTTAGAAGAAGAGGAATTGTTTTTTCTTTGAAGATTTCACGTAGTGCCTTTTTTATATTGGAAAATCAATCTGATACATTTCATAACTTTTGCTTCATAAATATAAAAAAAATCTATTTCTTTTTCCCTGAATCGTGACAATTGGAAGCATTGACAATTTGGAGCACTCCTCATTTCAATTAGCAGTTTCAGAACAAAAAACTAATTTTCTTTTTAGTCATATGTGTTTACAAATGAAATTTGGGTTTTACAAAATTTGGAAATGCAAAAGTTAAATGAGTTTTGGTAAGTTTGAATTGCGTTGGAGGATTTTATAAGCAAGAGTACCTATTGGATTTGATACCCTGCAAAGAAAAATAAAGAATATTTAACTAAAGCAATTATTTCCACTAAATTTTGAATATGAATGATATTCTTGTTTGAAGCCACCATTAAAATTTTCTTATTTAAGATTGCAGTATCAGTCTGATAAAAAGTCATTAATGAACTCGAATCAGCATTTCACTTTAACTTATTTTGCACTCCATTACATGAACATGCATTAAAATTTTATGTCTGTTCACGAGGCATTCCTATCTGCACAGTTTATACCATGGTTTTTTCCCCCTGTTTAATTGATGAGGAAGTTTATACATTATCACTTTTAACAGGATGGCTAATGATCAAAGCAAGTGTTCAGCCTCCGAAACCAGTGAATCTTCAGACTCAACTATACAGATTAATGTCAAATCACTGGATTCTCAGATTTATACATTCTGTTTAAACAAAAATGTAAGACTACTATAAGTGCTTCAAGTAATTCCTTGTGAGAGAGCCTAGCCTTATGTTGCGTTTCTCGAGGTGCAAATATAATTTTTCTTTATTTTTGGCGGTCAACTTGGTTTTCTAATTACAAAATCTTTTATGAGTTATGTTTTTTTTCTCTCTCCATGTTGTATGGAGGTGCTAGGTATTAGGCAACTTGTAGTAGGCTACTCTAATTTTGAAGTGGAAATCTTGTTCTCATGTTTTTTTATATGTTTTCCTTGATTATGTAAGTTTTGTGTTAATTTAGATTTCCTCATGTGTATCTGATTCGCTGTAGACCGATTGGTCGTTTGGAATACATTCCCTTTTCTAATGCTTCAATAACATTGTAACATTATAGGACAAAAATACTCCTAGTAAAAAAAACATGACATATCATTAACCATGCCTAAGCCTCATTGTAGAAATCTTTTGTAGTTTAGTGTTAAATAATTTAATTCAATAATTACTTTATTCTAAAAATATTGTCATTTTATATGTTATTTTAACTGAAAATATATTATAAATTTTAATTGATTGCTATATACAGTATAATGGATGGTCAAGATTCTTTAACTGATCCGAACAGTTGGATATTCATATACCAAAATCCAGACAATTGGACAAACATAGTTGAGAAAAATTATTACACATACATCATTTAATATAGTTACATGCTCATATCTGTGTGCCTCTATATATTTACGGTGGTTTTACATCTTTTTAAGTGTTGAAGGAACTCGAAGCAAAGATTTGCTAATCTAATTATATTATTATAACTCCAATTGCACACAACCATAGAGATTTGTATGAGACTATGGCAAGGCTAAATAGAGTATGAGAGACTTAGTCAAGGCTAATAGAGCTGTTGTTATTTTTTGGTAAAAAATTCTTCAAAGCATAGGTGGGTTGATATGCAATATGCTTTATATGTTCTCATTGACTATTATGAAAATGATTATTTGTGCATTTCAAATATCTTTATTCTTATATTTCTGAGCTTTCTACTTTGATGGACAAAGCCAATTAAATAATTACACTAATTTAGCTTTCTTTTTCCTTTAATTCTTCTAGGCACCAATTCCTTCACTGAAGGCAATGGTAGCAAATGCTTCAGGTATTCCAGTGGAGCAGCAACGGTTGATATTTAGGGGAAAGGTCTTAAAGGATGATCAACTCCTTTCTGATTATCGTATCCTTTATTGTTAGCTATAACTTTCACATAATTAAATCTCATGGAGAGTGTTTTTCTTTTTAGTTTAGTTATAAATCAGGACAACAACAAGGATATGATAATGATTTAGTGGCCTTTTTGACTCATCCTGGTTGTTATAAACCTATTTGTCCAATTAAAATTCCATAGCATGGTAAATTATTGTATGCTGTCCTTGTGCACTTAGATTTTGCTTATTTTGTTTAAATCTTACAAAACATCCTCTGTACTTATAAATCTATATTAAATGGGTGAAATTGGAATTTATTTTTCTCTTCAGCAGTAGGTAATCTTGCGTAGTAGATAGAGCAAATATGATCATTATGATACTCAATGTCAAGTAACTTACATATCTAGAGCAAAGATTTTTATCTAAACAGAATCTTGTGCAATCATGATATGATATTTAAAAAGCTACCTTTTTTTCAATCTGATGGGTTATATTTATTTGGTCAAACAGAATTCCAAGTATTTTCTCTTCTTTAGCTATATGAAGCATGGACACTGTGTTATATATGGTTATCATCCTCTTGCTTATCTATGCTCATTTTACAATAGTGTCTTTTTTAGTCGTTCCCGATTTAAGCTTTTTTTCTTGAAGCTGCCAGGTGCAACAACTACATGTTAACAGGTCTTATGGCTTGCTGCAGATGTAGGAAGAGTAAGAAACACTCTGGTTCTCAATTTAAAATACAAGAATATAGCTGAAAGAGATACATGTTTATTGTCTTCCTAAATAGAATAATTATATCTATATATAGAAAAGGTTATGACATTATATCCAATCGATTAATATTCCATGTGAGATTAAACCTCAAACTCTAATACCCAAAGTTTATTCTTAAGTCTAAGTTATACAATTTGTTATGTACATGTCATAGAACACAAAGTCAAACTGCTGTAACATGAAATTTTTATGTGACCATATAAAGTTACACTAATTTGATATTAAAAAATGATATATTTTTAAACCAATCTGAAAATGTTCAGTCTCATAATATTGATAACTTTGTCCATAAAACATAACATAGTACCAATTTTGCTGTAATTACAATTAGTTATAAGATTCTAGAAATTTTAATTTATATAAAGGTACAGATAGTTATCTTTCTCAGACTTGGAGGTCTAACGGAGAAATGTTATCCAATAGATTATCCAAAAGATAGAGAAGGATAACAAGAGGTATAATATGTTAATATAAAAACTGCCTTTTGTTCCTCTGCCTAGAGCTTAAGGTTGTAATGAAGAGGATGTTTATATACAAGTTTGATATTCAACTTGATAAGAGCTTGGTTCTTCTTGTTTGGTGTTTTAAAAAAGGGGGAAAAAAACAAACATGCAAACTAGTGAGATAGGCTCAGAGTTTCATGAACAATGAACTTATTTATTAGTGGATTTTATTTTTATATTTATGTAAAAATACAATGCATATCTTACACATTCTATAACTTTTTTATTATTTATTCAAAATGAGAATTTGCCCTTGTTTTAACTTAATTTTAAGCACAATAATCTCTTTAGTTGAGCTTGATAACAAGCTCGAAATTGGCTCGAAGTCAATAGAAAATTCAATAAACAAACTCGAACAAGCTAGGATGAACAAACATGAACATCGTCAAAACCCTGCTTGCTTCAACTAGATAGAGTTGCTTCACCTTGAAGGTGCCTTGGTAGTAGTGCTAAGCATTGAACACCTGCTAAAAACAATGGATTTACGATATTTGCTTACAAAGGCCTTGCAAAGTTGTACCTTCACAATTATATAGATCTGGAAGATGGGCATACGTTACATTTGGTCACTAGACCAGATGAGGGTCAAATTCAATCTGGGGCTGTTTCCGGAGATCATTCTCACAGTGGTAGCCAAGGTTCATCTAGATCATTTCTTGCTATTGTAATTTTTAGATATGCTTTGGTTTAGTCAATTGCTAAGCCTTTATTATCAATTTGTTGATGCCTTATTTAAGAATGAATTTGAAGTAATGTTTTCTTGTTGGCACTTAATATGTATAAATTCTAAATATAACTTTTCCTTTTTGATTATGATTTTTTGCTAATTCTCTTATTTCAACTTTAAAATTCTGTAGCATGATTGTAAAGTTATCATTCTTGAAAACTCCAGAAACAATTGCTAATTATGCGTTCTCCATTTAGCTTTTGCTTGAATAACTTTTACTTGTAACAACCAACGACTATGATCTTGTGTTTATTTCTCATTCATTGGTTACTCACTTATTTTGGTGAAAATTATTTTCAAAAAATGGATAAATATTTAGACTCGATTAATTCATCTAGTTTTTTGAGCTTTAGTTTGTGAATATTAATTTTTGGAGCCAAAGGAATCTGCGATATATTGCCAAAGGAATTTTGCTTGATCAAAGTTTTCATCGGTAGTGGAAGTGAAGGCTCAAAAAGGAGGTGCTGTATTTTAGATGATAAAGCGAGAGAGGATTTTTTTTTTTATGAATGTATCAACATGTTCAAAGGCTATCAAGAGATTTTTATTATTAGTAAAGTAAAATCAATAAGAGTGGAAGGTGTAAGTGGTAGAGGGAGTCCAAAGAAACATGATTTATGTGATACAAAATAATTTAATTGATTTGGATATTTATAAGAATCAGGTATCAGTTGCCATCCTTAAACATACATATTAATTTGACATATATTTTGGTAATTTCTACAAATTTGCCGCTTTGGGAAAATTAACTGCATTTAGTACGAATGACATATTAAAGCTGTGTTTGAAACTATGCACTGCATCACTCAATATTAGTCAGGTGGTACATGAATCACCTAATTCTAGTAGTCTTGCACCTTGCTTGTAGTAGCAATACAACTTGCATATTCCATGACAAGGTTGTATGAGGTAGTATACGTCAAATACATAGTATAAGTTACTGGCCCTTGACTCCAACTCCAACATTAAAAACAGTTATTTTAGTTGGCTGTTTATTTCACTGAGATTGGGGTGTTCATATGGGAATTTAATGCCCTGGCAAACATCATAAGTTGCCTGAATATTGTGGCATTTTTTTGGGTATACACTATATGAAACCATGATAATATGATTTTCCAGTGTTATAGTCTCTTTTGGAGTAAATTATATAGGGATAGCCATTTTTTCAGGAGTAAGAACTTGGCAGTATGGTTGATTGAATGATCAAAAGACAAATATAGGTTGGTCCAATCAAACTGGTGTCAACTTGTATTATGTGACAATATGAGTTGCACTGTGGCAATATAGTTTTGTTCTGGGAGCGAACTTGTATAGAAACCAATACTCAAAATCTTGTGTCTTTGAACATTTCCATACCATTGTAAGTCATAACTTCATAATTCTTATCTTATCTAATGTGAATACACCTAATTGCAGTTGGGTAGTAGGATTTAATTTTAACTTTTTCAGTAACTTCACACAGTTGTTTTAGTATTGTCAGCTCTGATGCAAATTGAACATTGCATAATATTTCATTTAGACTGACCATGGGCCTTTAACCTATGATTGGATGCTTCCAGTTAGTCATTGATCTGTTCTGCTGTATTTTGTGTTTGTTAGTTAGCCATCGAGTTTATAATTTGTATTCTATACATATTATTTTCTTTGTTCTTTGTACGTGCCCCTTTTTTTATTAACTTCTTCATTTGCAGTTTCATTAAATATCTCAATTGACCTCTTGTCTATCATAACATCAGCAGATTTCTTATTAGTCAAGCAGCAAACTATTCAAACATTTGCACACCTTTCTATTATTATTCTTTAACTGACTGCAAATAAATGGAATCTTCCATGCATGTATCTTCCAATTCTTGCACTTTCATCTATATATCATTTCAGTCAATCATTTGTAGATTTTTCTTTTTTAAAGAAGTCATCAAAGACTTGTCTTTGTATGCTACATATACATGGTTACACAATTCCATTACCTATGTAGTTGTATGTAGTAATTCTTATGTTTTTCCAGGGACTGATGTTTCCACCAATGCACCTCCCAATAGGATTGGACAAGTTTCACATAGTGTTGTTCTTGGAACTGTTAATATTTCTGATCAAAGAGAAGGGATGGGCTTGGTACCTGATATTGGTCGGGTAGTGTCCTTGCTTTAGAAGTAGTGTGATTTCACCTCATTTAAAGTTAAGGATATGGTTTATTTGTTCTGAGTTTTTGTGGTTTTACCTGCAATATGTTTTATCCTTTTTGAAGGTTGTTGGGGCAGTTCTGCAATCTTTAGGGGCTGGGATTTTGTCCCCTGCTGGATCTAACAACACCCCATCTGTCGCAATAGTGAGTCTTTTCTTTATATGTTTCTTGTTTTGATTACATGAAGGGACTAATGCTAGTGTTCTTTATTGACAGAATCAGGCAGCTCCTAGCAATGGCACAGGTCAGTCACAAGATGCTACTGGCAGAGCTCAACAAGTCACTCAAACCCAGACACCTGTTACATTGGTCAATCAACCACCCTTTCAAGTGCAAGTTGTTCCTCCAATGGTTCTACAACCAAATATGGTAGAAATTTCATTCGGTTGAATATTTTCTTGGTTTAGTTATCTTATGATTTCTTATGGCCCATTTTTCTGTGCTTTAGGTCATTCCTGATTCTTTGAGGACACTTTCAGATTACATCAACCGCATGGAGCTAATACTACAAAACAGCGGTTATTTTCTTTGTCTTCAAATTTTTTTCCAACTTTGGAAACTCTTTATCTTGCTAAAAATTTTGAAATGTTCTCCATTATATAATATTTGAAGGTTCTCAGTCATCTGGACCAAGCAATACACAGAATATTCTAAGGTCAGACAACACATCCTTGAATTGGAATAGAATGCCAACTCCTGACGTGTTGGGTTCAGTAATTGACCAAGCAAGAGTACTGCTTGGTGGAAATACAGCAACTGCTCTTTCTGTATGTTCTTAGTTCTACTTTTAGAATATTTCAGTATAGCGTTTTCTAGTATTGTTTTAAAATTTTGTTTTTGCAGCATCAAGAATATGAGTTGTCCAATAATAAGTCGACTGGAAATGGAAAAGACTCATTTAACTGTCGGCCTTCTGTTTTATTGACACCTAATTCTCTAATGAAATGGAAGATTTTAAGATTTATAAATTTTAAACTCGTTTAATTTTAACAGTATTATGCTGACGAGAATAGAAGATATATTTATCAGAATGTTTCTGTACTGTATTTCTTTCACATTATAATGTTATATTATCATACTAATTTGTCGTTTGTGCTGTAGCGTATGGCTGAGCGCTTGAGAAGGGAAATTACTTCTGATCCATTGGTTCGAAGTCAGATACAGACTGAAGCCATGCATATGGGTTTGGTCATGCAGCATTTAGGTGCAATGCTTTTGGAGCTTGGTCGTACAACTATGATGCTACGGATGGGAACTCCTGTATGCTATTTGTTTTTTTAACATTTAACAAATATAACCAGTATTTAGTTAGTAGTGTTATAATCTTACATTTGATGCAGGATGGTTCTTTTGTGAACTCTGGCCCGGCTGTTTATATATCTTCCACCGGGCCAAATCCTATAATGGTTCAGGTGATTATGACATTTTTTTTTACTGTAGTTGAATTATTCATTTGATGTGAGCAAACTTCTTGTATTTTATTGCAGCCTTCTCCTCCTCAATTGAACTCTGTTTTCACTGGTTCTTTACCTTTGGTCAGTGGACCTAATATGTTAAACGCTGGGGACATATTAAGAAATGTCAATGTACATGTACTCTCGGGTAAGATATTTTTAATTTCACTAACCTTTTGATTTATGCTAAATTTCTAACTGATCAGGGACTTCATCGGCACCTGGTATATCATCTTCTGGTGCAAGGGAAAATCCAAGGGATCTTAATCATAGTGGACGGCAAAACGTGGGACAAGCAAGTCAAACTGGTCATGCTTCAGGACCTGTAGGGAATGCTGCTCCAGTGCGAGGAATGGCTGCTAGGACAGCTGTTGAAGCTATTCCAGCAGGTTATTCTGAAGGAAATCCTGGTCATGTCCTTAGCGTTGCTTTTCCTGTACATGCAGGGTCTCAGACGTCGAATCCCACATTTTCTGCTTCATCTCAACATTCTCATCCATTTATGGTAAGCGGAACACAACCTACTACAACGGTCACTGTTCCAATTTTTTCTTCAGGATCTGGTAGTGCCCCTCGAGCAGTGCCGCCAGAAAATGCACACACGGATCATGCAGCTGCTAGTACTGCACAAAATCAAACCAGTGGATGTTACCCTACCCAAAGCATATCAAACACGGTCAGCCAGCAGTTGGTTAATGAAGGTAAGCGTACAAGTAATCTTGTTTCTCTTATGGTCATTGTGTCTATGCTTGTCAACATATCAACATATTTGCTGATTCTTTTCTATCTTGGTATTCTAGGTTCTTCGTTAAGGAATACTTGTGAGAATGTTATGAGTGATTGGCCTGATAATAACCCTGATTCTGCAAACAAGAATATTGAGACGCATGTTCCTGACATTTCCACAGAAGATGGAAAGCAGGTACGGTCTATGGTATCTTCTATTTTTTTTTTCTTGATGAAATGGTATCTTCTATTAGATAACAAGCCTCGTAGAGGTCTGATATTATTGGACTTGCAACTTTACGGGATTGA
This sequence comes from Kaempferia galanga, assembly GCA_037974795.1. Taxonomy (NCBI): domain Eukaryota; kingdom Viridiplantae; phylum Streptophyta; class Magnoliopsida; order Zingiberales; family Zingiberaceae; genus Kaempferia; species Kaempferia galanga. Next base: position 2,586,341 of record JBBPFP010000032.1, read on the forward strand.
TTTCCTTCTACTATGGAATTTGGACCATCATCTTCAGTATTGCTTTGTAGAAACTTTTGGTTACTGATGGGATGCGAGGACCTACAACCTCGAAACCTGTCAATACTGGTTCGACTTCAATGGAAAAACCCCCAGAGGACAAGATGGAGGCCACTGCAGAAAGTAGCAAGTCTGCTGGGACTGACAGGACTACTCCCTTGGGGCTTGGATTGCGTGGTCTGCAACCCAAGGTGATAAAAACCTCCGTTGCATGTACCAGAGTTTACAACTTGCTGTAGATCTTATCACGCTTTTATTCCATTTGATATGCATTGATTATGATTTGTGTTATTATTTGACATCTTGTTTAGAAGCGGAGCAAGGTAGCAAAGCCTGTAGTTAAGGATGGAAAAACCCACGATTCATCGTCGGCCAGCCAAAATTCAGAATCTATTTCTAGGGGCCAACAGTTGCTGAGATCAGTTGTTTCCCAGGGCTCTGATGGTAACAGAGCCACTATGAATAGTTCTTCTGATCCATTTCCTTCCTCTCTTAATCAGCGTTTGGGTAGCATGCCTTTTGATGGGCAAGGGTCAAGGGAACAAATTGATGTTAACGACATGATGAGCCAGGTTCTTCCTTCATTTAATAATATTTTGACGAATTTGGCGGAGACTGGATTAGGTTCTGCTGCTTTGAGAAACATGATGGAGCAATGCACTCAGAGTCCAGTAATGATGAATACTCTCAATAATATGGTGCAACAAGAAGACCAAGGTGGTATTGATTTTTCTAGCATGATACGGCAAATGTTGCCTGTGGTATCACAAATTATTGGCAATCCATCCCACTCCCCGTCAGTTAGTGTCCCTGAATCTCAACCTCAGTCTCAAAGTAATAGTATGACCAGACAAAACAAGAACATGCAAGAGAGCGAATTTCAGGTACATGCGTGTTTTGCTAGATTTCCTAATTGAAACATTTATACATTTTCATAGTTTCATCTTCTACATCATGGTTTTGGATTCCGCTCAGCTCAACTTGCTACTCATTTCTTTGGTCTTTTATGTATTTGGCTCAGTATTCTCAGATTGATCTTCATGAAGCACAACAAAGGATTGAACAGAATGATTCCCCTGGAAGTATTTTCCGTGCCATGGTGGAAAGTGCAGGCAGTCTTAATGATGAAAATAATTATGAAGGCCTTCAAGAACTTGGAGATGATGCGGAACTCAGTATTGTATGTTATCGATTTTCATTAATTTCTAATCTTATTCTTATTGCACTAAGTCTGCACAATCTTTAATTAATGGATCCCTTGTTTCATTGGTGGCTGTTATATCTTTATATGACAAAGGTTGTTAACATTGAACTATTGATTAAATTTGAGTTTAATTAGCCAAGTCACCCCACCCTGGTTGTCATCTTCAAGAAATGCTAAAGACATCTAAGCAAGAAGACTGACTGCTCATCAGCAGTGCTGTGCCTGATAAGAGGCTGACGACCATCTTTTCTCTGCCCCTTCACTTTATCACCCTTCTTATTTTCACTCAGAATACTTTTTTCTAGCCTTTTACTTTTGGTTATGTGACGAAGAAACACTCTTACAGTCTTACTGACCATATTTACTGATGTTTAATAGTCCTGCAATTTATATTTTCTGCCCGTTAATATAAACTTTTTTGGCAGGAATATTCAGAGATATTGCGTCGTCATATTCAGCGAAGGCTCGATAAAGAATCAAAATCAAAAGAGAAGCTCTAATCTGTGTGTTTATCACCGTTAAATGATTTTTTTCCCGCTTCTTTCTTCGGATCAATACCGAAGGCACAACAGTTACTGCTGTATGGGTGATATTGGCTGTTATTTGCTACCTTTTGTCTAGGATTTGTCAAGACCACCATTACGACATCCTGTATTAGATGCAATTGCAATTTTGTAGCTGTATATCATGGAATTTGTTGAACAGGTTCGGACCTCTTTATGTTACTAAGATTGAACAAGTGTTTAGTATTGTGCTATTCCTAGAATGAGGTTGCCATTACTAGCATATCTAGTCTTATTGTGCACAACTTGCTTCTTGGCTCGTTCAATTGTTAACGTCTCTGGGAGAGTTGCAGTCAGCTGAGTCGGACTTGCTGGCCAAATAGTTGCAAGGTTCATGCACATTCACTGATTGATCTAAAATCTAAACTAACTTTTTTTTATTTGAAATATGGAGATTGTAGTTAATTAAATTTTTTAAGACTTTATGACTATTTTGTTTTTTGTAGAGCTTTAATCTGAAAGCTTGATTTCAGTAAATAATTTTCTAATTTTGAATTCATTCAATATACATATAATGAAAAGAATAGCAGCAATAAATTATTCGATTTGAAAACATGTAATATTTTACTACGATACTAAATTTGAAAAATAGAATAAAAATTAATTCTAAAAAATGAAAAACATATATATGTGTGTGTCAGAACCTCCTCAACAATTAAGGGTTAAACTGCAACTGCCGGCACGTGCGCGACGGGAGGCGCACGAGGAGGGCGGAGAACGGCCCGGCAGAGGGGGCATTCCCGGTGCCTGGCCAGCCACCTGTCGACGCACTCGCGGTGGAAGGCGTGGTGGCACTCTGGAAGAGCCCTCGCCGCCTGTCCCTCCTCCATCTCCTCCAGGCACACCGCGCAGTCCTGCCCCCCATCAACCACCGCTCCCCCTCCGTCGCCTGCTATCGTATCCAACTCCGCAGTCGACAGCCCGGCCGCCGCCTTGCCCTCCGACGCCACCAGATTGGCAGGCACTGAGAACCACAACTTGTACGCGAACAACATCGCGATCCCAAAGCTGACGGCGAAGACCGTGCCGATCGCCAAGTACACCGCCCACATCGATCGACCGAAATGGAGATCGATATCAAGAATCTTTCTCAAGTCGTCTAATCTTTATATGCTGTGATCGGACGGCTAGGATTGACGGGATGGATTGGAAAAGGCTCCATCCAGTTTACAGCTCTAGTCTTGTGAACTATGGCACAAAAAGCACGCACAGCGTCGTCTGCTCGATTTCCTACGAATGTCTCTTCATTCTCGCCCGATCCGTAAACCTCAAATCGACACCGTCGATGAGAGTTCTCCACAAATTAATGATCAACGGCCGAGCTTTGATAAGATCGAACTGGACGGCCATAAAGGGATCACCACCGAAAAGACTGCCGAGGAGCCTCCAGCGCCGGCTGTCCAAGCGAAATTGGCGCGCGCGATCAGGATGGGGGGCCACGTGGGACTCGTCGAGTGGAAGTGCGGCTTATCGATAACGTGGATGATAGGTATTGGTTAATAACGGCAACCACGTCACGGTTTCGTCATCTAGCGTTTGCGTGCCGAATGCTTAGAGATGAGTAGATGACACGCGTCACATGTGGTGTGGGAAGGGAAGAAAGTGTATGGTGACCTGATTCATGACGTCGATTTACATTCGAATGCTATTTTTTTTTTTGTAATCAGTTTCGAATCGACTAATACAGCCAGAGACGGTCGATCTGGATCAGATTTCACTAAAATTTTCCATCTTAGGTAGCTTAATCATAAGTAGGTTGTAAGCTTTTTATTTAATAAAAAATAATTAATCAGGCGACGGGTAGCATTGAATCAAGATAATCTGTTCGATCCCATAAACAATCAAAATAAATTAGAAAGTATTTATAACAGATAATTTAAAAGTTTAATATCTCTTAATTATAAATCTTATTTAATTTTTTTTATAAATATATCACCATATGGTACAGTAGCTCTGGGTTAGGGGACTACACCACTAACG
>JBBPFP010000032.1:2590226-2606419 GCA_037974795.1 Kaempferia galanga
GTCCCTCGGATGCACCATCCTTCACCGACTCAAGGACCCGAGCCCTAGGATGAGATCTCCATGTGTTTCTCCAAGTCATGCAAGACTCAAACACATATCAAACACATATAAAGGTCTAACTTAAACTATTTTGACACACACATCAAAACCTCGATTGCATTAACAATCTCCCCCTTTTTGACGTGTGGCAATATGTTTAAGTTAGACATATATAATACATGAAAATTAAACAATACAGTATATGAACCATAAAATCAACCTCCCCCTAGGTCTATGCTCCCCCTTAACTTTTGCTCTAATTAATTTCATTTAACCTTAGAGAAACTTAAACCAACAATTCTCCCCCTTTGACATCAACAAAAAGATTGTATCCAACCAAGCATACACTAGTATCAATGAAACCTAAGTTTTATCCAAAAACTTAATTCTGAATTTTAAACTCAGAATGTTAAATATCAGATACCAGTCGACTAGTCCCCTTTGATCCAACACACAGAAACAATCTGTGTTTAAAAATGACTATTGCTAGTTGACTAGCACGCGTATGCCTATTTTTGATTTCTTACTCAAAATTTAGAAATGCATAAAAATTCTAGAAAATTTAAAAAATCATAAAATTTTGAAAACACATTTCTTCTAAGTTCCTTTATCTAGGAAAAATAAAATTTCATAAAAATTCAAAATATCTTTAAGTTTTGACTTAAAACTCAAAATTCTCAAAACTAGTCAAACATGTATCAATTTTAAGACCTAGTTTTGAAATCATATGTTTTTAAAATTCTATCCCACAGTAAATAAAACATAAAATAGTTTTTAAAACATTTAAAATATCCAACTATGATCTATGGACAAGATGTCTATTAATTAAATATTTTTTCCCCATAGTTGGTCTATTATCACTATAATGATACAATTATAATTCATCAATATGTCATAAGCATAAGTGAATTGTGAGTATCATCCTATCATCTCACATTTTATCAACCAAGTCATCTTAATAGTGTGTAGTGAGATGAAATAAGGTATCCTCATACTTAGTCATTTCTATCATGAAATTCTACTAAGGCTAAGTCTCCCCTTAAACTCTCAAGTCAACCATTCATTAAGAATATGAAATGAGTCTTTTATGGTTGACTACCCTCAATTCCTCTAACTATTTAGGATTGACTTTGGTACCCAATAGAGGTTTTTTCTAATTGGGTTGACCAAGTACTCCTTGGGGATCCATTTCATATCCAAACTTCTTGTCTTTGTTTCCCCTAGCAATTAGTAATGATAGGAATTTACATTATTTGATTCTTCATACCCTAGTCCTTTCTTGTTAAAACTTGCCCTTTGGCTCCCAATTATTATGTTCAAAGTCTTAGAGTCAATTTTAAAATTTTCTAAGGCTTTTCTAAGGTATTCTACTTTTTCCCTTAACTCCTTATTTTCTTTCTCCAAAAATGAAACATTCAAATTTTTTGAAGCATGCATATCATTGTCCTTAGTAGACATGAATTCTATTTTCTCTTCAAGCATGCATATATCATTTTTCAAGCATTTATTTTTCTTCTTAGCCTTAAATAAATCATCATTCAATTTTAAAATTTCTTTAACTAAAATATCAGAGGGAAGCTTATATACCTCACTTACCGAGAAATCTGAATCCAAAGTTTATCCTCCCCCTTCACTTAAGCTCTCTTCTTCTTCCTCACTTGATCTCTTTTCTTCAACTTCGAATATGTGGAGGCTAAATCATCAATTCCCATTAAGGTCAAATTGATGACATGGTGTTCTTTCTCTTCCGATGAGGATGGATCATCCCATGTCACTCTTAAGTTGTGGGCCTTCTTCTCCTTTTCTTTTATCTTCCTCTTTTCTTCTTTCTTCTTCTTATCTTCTTTCTTCTTCAAGAGGGGATATTGATCCCTCACATGTCCTTCTTCATGGCAATTATAGCAAATAATCTTTCTTGTCCTACTTTTGCTCCTTGAACTCTTCCTAGCACGAGACTTGTTAGATGAAAAATGTTTAAATATTTTTCTTATTTTCCTTACCATGTATGTCTCTTGATCGCTACTCATTGAGGCACTTGAATCTTCGGAGCCGGAGGATAATGGAGATGAAGACTTTTTCTTCTTCACTTTCTCCTTGTTGGCCACAAACACTACTCCCCTTGATCTATGGACCTCTCCATCCATTCCTTTGATGTGGGTTTTGTGAAGCTCCATTATTGAAAAGAATTCATCTAGAGAGCACTTCTCTAGATTCTTTGATATGTAGAATGAATCTACAATTGATGTACACGTGGAGGTTCTTAAGAAAGCATTGATGGCTTTCATTTTGATATCCTAGTTAAAGAGTGTCTCACTTATACTTGTTAGTTCATTTAAAATATCTTTAATTTTAGAATGAAGCATAGATACCTTTTCTCCTTTTTTAGGTTTTACATTGTTGAGTTGAGTTCAGAGAAGGTCTCTTCTAGTTTTCTTGCCAACTTTTCTTCCGATGTGCCTTCATGAAGCTCTACTAGCTTTTCTCATAGGTCTTTGGCACTTGATAGTTTCCCATTCTTGTTACTTCTTGGTAAGAAAGGATGTTGAGAAGATAATAAAGTGCTTTTGAGTTTGCTAAGTACTCTTCTATTTGCTTTTTAGTCCACCTTGGTTTTTCAATTGACACATTGTTCTTCCTAGGCATTTCAAAACTATTTCCCATGATTAGCATTATATTGAAATCATTTTTGAAAAATACCTCCATTCTTTTCTTCCACCAAGAAAATTCTCCTTCAAATTTGGGTGGATGAATACTTGAGCCGACCATTGATGATGATGCTCTTCTCGGCGGTTAGTCCAGTTGAATTGCAACCTTTGCTTTGATACCACTTGTAGGAGATTATGATCGGCTAGAAAGGGGGTTTTGAATAGACGTTCACCCTAATTTGAATTCTTCCTACAAAGATTAGTGCGCAATGAAAATATACAAACTAAAACAAGAGAAGAAGAAGTAAATTGTTAACAAAGCTATTTACATGGTTCGAAGATTGCTTGCTTCTACTTCACGGTTTGTCCTTGAGGTGGACGAACCCTTAATCCTTCGGTGGATTAGTCCCCCGCAATCTCCGGCTAAGTCTTGCTTCTTCTCGGTGAAGCAAACCTCTCACAAGTCCTCTTCTCCTTTATAAGATGTGAATTAGGGTTAGGGAGAAGAGTGTGAGCTTTAGAAGCTTGGAGTCAACACTTAGGAGAATTTTACAGGTATCAGTACCCTTTTCAATGATCCAAACTCCCCTTAATAAGAGGAGAAAGTTGAGCACAAAGTCAACTTATCCCGACACCATTCGACTAGCAACACATCAGTCTACTAGTTTGACCGTTGGATACTCACAACACCTCTCAGTAGAACCCGCGATTCTGCTAACGACTACTTACCAGTCGACTGGTCTTGAGGCAGTTGACTGCCCTTCACAGCCGTTGATCAAGAACCTTCTATGCATTCTTGAATTTAGGATCAGTCGACTGACACTTCTATCAGTCGACCAATCTTATACATTCGCTTACACTCATTCTTACTGGAGTCGCTCTTTGAAGCCCTCTTCCTCGGCCTTTATCCCTCAGATGCAATTGAGCCCTTGACTTCTCTCTGTGCTATCCTTCGTGTTGCCTTGAAGTTCGCTTCCCTCTGCTACACTCCATTGCTCCTCGTCCGGAGGTCCCTCAGACTTACCATCTTTCACCGACTCAAGGACCCGGGCACTTAGATGAGCTTTCTAATCTTCATGTGTTTCATCAAGTCCTGCATGACTCAAACACATATTAAAGCAATATGAAAGTTTAACTTAAACTCTTTGACATATACATCAAAACCATGATTGCATCTACACCTATAAGGCCATGTTAAAGTCAACAGGACTACCAGAATAGCCACCTAATCAAGGATAGCTGAAGCCGAATGGCTCGATCAACCAACAAAGCTCCCAAGTCGACGAAGCAGGCTGACCGGGCCAACTAGTCGTCTGACCTATCGACTCAGATTAGCAGACTTAGTAGCCAAGCATGTTAATTGAACAAGCCGGTTGAATTAGGAGACTCTCCAAGGACAGCTCGGGGATGAGTAGCCTAGTTTGACAGACCAGGCCACCGGAAAGGCCAACCGGTCCGCTAGGCATACTGGCGAGCTCAGTTACTAGCACTATGGCCTGGCGGACCGACCGATTGGAAGGGTAACCTGATCACTTGGTAGCTGCTCAGCTGTTTGCAGGCAATTCAAGTCCCTTGTGTATTTGGTCCTGACCGAGTGTCTATATTAAGGGTCCCTTGTGATTTTGATGATCCATTTCACCCATACTTTCCCCGACATCGGAATTCCAACTTCCTAAAACTGATGCTCATTGCCCTCCTGAAACCCTTCCACAACCTTCACAGCACCAAAGGAAGTAACAAGCCTGTCTTTATGCAGCTCTCTCATCACTCCTCTGCACAAGTTCTCAAGAAATTCACCCATGTCTGCAACCTCCACATTGAACTCCCTTCGGGCGATGCTGGATGAAGAAGGGTTTCTTCTTAAATGGAGAGCTGAGTTTGGGAGTACTTTTCAGAAATGTGTGATCTTGGGAGGTGCAAGTGTTGATCTAAAGCCTGTCTCTGAGCTTGAAGCATCTTTTGAAGACAGCAGAAGCATTCCCGAATAATTATACACTAATGGGGGCTAAAACTTCGAGTCGCATCGACAATCAGCTCCCTCATTGCTGCTTCCACAAGGCATTATCTTTTCTTACCAACAATTATTATGAACCATCCCACTTTGAAGAGCTTGGTCTTGACTGACGGGGATGGGCAAGGAACCCTTAGCATGGGTGAAGGGCAGCTGAAGGAATTCAGGAAGAATCCATTGATACCGTCGGCATCTTCAAACAGGACACAAGTTCCAGCGTCAAACATGAAGATGAAATATGCTCCCTACTTGGAGCTCCCAGGTGGGATGGCACTGCAGGCGCGACCCTAGTTACAATCAAGCCATCTTCTGATGGAAACACTGCTAGCAGCAGTAGGGCTGAGACTGATGCCTTCATTTCTGGATCATTTGATAACCCATTCAAGACTGCAGTCAAGGCATTGATGAAGCAAATGAATGGCTTCTAGACGACGAAACTTGCCTGCTTTTTGCACATTGCAGTAGCATGTGAATCCTTTGCACTCTACTTGAGGGTGCAGACTATGTTGTGTTCAATTGCTTTGCATTTGTATAGCGATAAGAGCGATCCATGTAGAGGTCACACGTGATAAATCTGGGTAGATCTGTATTCCGTATTTCCTTTCAGTGCTAGCCTTATTTCCTGGTACTTGCATTGTGTTTTCTGAATTGAAGGGTGGAGATGAATGGGGTTCTATTAAAATTTGTGGTCTTACTGGATAGTGAACTAATGGCTCTTCCAGTTCTCAGTTTTATTAATTGAATGTACTCAGTGTTCTTCCTGTGTTACCAGATGGTGAACTATTAGTTTATGGAAGGAAGCTTTTTCTGTCAATTTTTGGAAGCGTTTTAGGATTTTTATTGTCTAATAGTTGCTGTGCAAATTGGAATTCTATGATCATCTGAGCTATCCACGTTAAGTTGTTGAGTTTCAGCAATTTTTGTTAGATTAAACAAATAAGCATCACTGAAAGTTTTTTCTTTTTAATTTAATTCTGCATCATTTCAATCTCACAACACAATCTTGCACAATGATTTTTTGAAAAATCCTAATTATATCTTCATAAAACCCTAATTTCATTATAATTCACTCAGATTGGTAGAATGCACAAAACCAGAGTACCAATTCAAGTTCTAAATGCTTGATTCTTAATGTAACCAAAATGAAGCAACAAGAACGTATATAGAGATATTAATTGGTAAGGATTCGTGTTTCGTTATACTTTGTGAGATGCACGGGTTCTAACTCTTGGAGGTGCCACTAATTGAGAGGAGGCTTCATCTTCGATTGGCTCTGGTTCGGTTTTGTAGCTCCGAAGCCTCTTCCTTGTTACAGGAACCTGAGGGGCTTCACTTTGAGTTCCACCGTGGGATTGAACTGCCTCAACAGCTTCAGCTTTCATGTGCGTTGATCTCTTTGTTCGCTTAGACGCAGATGAATGCACCTGAATTTGCTCAGTTGCATCTGTAAGATCTAACTCATTCAGATCGGCTCGAGGCCATTCAGTACCGCAACGAGGACAAGACTTTGAACCCTGATGGATCATAAGAACTGACATAAGAAATTGAAAACAAAAAAAACTGCTAATAACAGGAAGACATGTTGCAGAGAAATACAAAGCAACAGACGAGAATTTTGAACCTTTTGCACAGAAAATTTCTTCTTTAAGCAGTAGTAATGAATCCGAACATTGCATGCTTCACTGGAACAGATGGAAGCCTGCACAACAGAACCAAACAATTAACAGGCGAAAAAAAAGAGTCAATTCAAGAAATTTATCATGGCACTCCAGTAGAAAAGCAAGTAACAAGAGTCACTTCCAATTTGTTCGAAGCAGGCATATAGTCCAATTCAGGTCTAAGAAATTAGTGAATCTACATATTCTAGTTTAAATTTTATGGATGTCAAAATAATACAATTCTCTTTTGGAAAACAAACTTATGTGGTTCTGCATGCTAAGATTCATAAACTACTAAAACTGTTTTGAATGGTAGAATTTCTTTGTAACATGTAGATTTTTCATATATGTAGCTAGAAATGCTATACAGATAGGAAAAGGTAAGCAAAGTATTAGTACATTATTATTTAGGAGAAAAGACTAGCAAATTAGTGAGATTTTTGATACCTTCACACCAGCTTCATTGCAGACTTCACATGAAGGAATATCATTGCTACGAAACCAACTCCTAAGATCAAAGAATGATCTTATACCAAGGCCTATTTTACCATCAGGTACGTAGCATAACCACTGGTCCTTCATGAGATCATTGAGAGTCTTCTCCTTCTGAGACATTGTGAAACTCATGAATGCTGCAGGAACTCTTTGTTGATTATCCTGTGAGCTCTGTCCATCCTGAAGCTGAAACCACAATATGATTTTGATCTAAACTTAATGACAAAGAGACACATTGTTCACCGACTAAGAAGGAGAACAGAGAACATCCTATCATAATACATGAAAAATATATTAACTACAAAAGAAGCAACAAAAAATAAAAAACAGCAGGCTACCCAACAAGCAAGACTAGAAAATTTCATATTAACCAACTTTAAACCTATAAGTTCACTATATTTCATGCTCAATTTTAATTCTACTTAGCAATTTCATCTGTTAAATTTCTATCAATGGTTCAAACTTCAAGTTTATTCTTTTTAAACTCTCAGTAAATAGCCCAAATGCATTCTATCACTTAAGAAAAACATCTACCAAGGAGATTTATTGAACTATTTAGATTTGCATATTTCTCATGTCTCTATTATTTATTTTCCTCACTGCAGCCATCTCCAGCAGCATAACCCTTGGTTAATCTCATTTTAAAGTGCACCACGATATAACTTAACAAATGAAACTCATAATATTTGAAGCAAGGAGATAATTTTCAAGGCAATCATGAAGATCAGGAGTAGAAGATAAGACTAAGTTCAGATGTGTTCAACCAGTTACTTGCACACATAAGTCAAGAGACCATTTACTCATCACAAAATACATCTACATTAATGGAACAATGACAGTAGGAAATTCAAAGCAGTCTAGTATACAAGGAAGAGATAACTAAGAGAAAGATGATACAACGATCTTATTTTTAGAAAAGAGAAACTGGAATGGAAACACATGAAAACCTGACTTTCCAAGCGAACATGAAGCGCATCAATGCTACTTATGCAGCCTTGGGATGCTGCACCCTGAACAATTGCTTCAATCTGCAATCAATATGAGGATGTTAAATTATTAAGTTATGACAAATAATAAAAGTAGTAGTTCCAAAATTTCATTTAAATATGAACTTGTGATAAAAATATCAAAGGCAAACATGCCTTAAAACATAAACAAGATATATATGCATTATACTGCACTTTCCACAAAATTCAAGAGAAATTTCAAGTAACACTTTACTCCCCAAAACTAATAAAATCACACTTAGGAGAAAAAAGACTCACAAAAAAAATATATATATACAGAGAAACTCCATGTGCAACATGAGTGAGATGAACCTCAAAATCAATGGAAACTCAATTTACAATGTTAGGTATTTCTCAGCATTAAAAAAATCACCAGCTGATCAGGAATCAGATAAGAGTTTTCAAATCCATCTATTTATTTAAAATTTGAAGGACACAATGGTTATCATGCGATCATTTGCTACAGCGCATAAGTTGACTATTCAATTCCAACCGAAAAGGCAATCTAGCGAGAGACATATCAGTTATCTGTTTCTGCAATATGAAGTTCAGAATTTATATAGTAATGTTATCACAAAGCAAACCAAACAATGTGGAGATCCAAAAAATACATTGTAATACATCCCCTGTTTTAATAAAGAACATAGTAAATCAGAAATGTTATGTGGCTCAATAATCTCTAGAAAGTTTTAAGTGTCAAAGAGCAAGAAGGCATTCTGAAGCCGGCTGATTAATTAGAGCAGTACTGACTTCCAAACCACTAACAAAACAATAATAATCCCCTGCATCTCACTAATGTTTTAATATATTGTACCTAAGCCCAAGGGATTGGACAATTAATTGGATGGTAATTTCACCTGCACAACAGTATGTTAAGTTAGATGACTATCCAACAATGAAGGCTTTGAACATATGTAAACGCAAGCAACTACTAAGAATAGTCTGATTCTGTCATCCTTTGAGACTTTCACCTAAAAAATAAAACAAATTGATAATAAATACACTATAAAGATCTACCACAAAACAATTCGATAGAAAACAATTACCTAGCATTGAGTATCAAGGAAAAGATTTGGAATAACTCAATTGCAAATGAGCCAAATGAGACCTACCACCCCTTTATAGAATGCAATCTGTGGAACAGAATACTTGGAACCAAGCTTCGATTGTTCATCAACAACATTGTTCACCACACTGTAATAAACCTTTCCGTCATATTGGTTACAACAAGCTCGCAGCTCAAATTGCACATAAGCAAGTGCTTTGTTGATCTTGAGAAGAGTTTCATTAAATACTTGACGGTGGGTAGCTGCAGATCATTCCATTTTATTAGCTATACTGCACAGACATCTAAGTGATTGAGATACATTAACTCTAAGATAATGATTAACCACTCCCTCTGCTAAAGGGAGTCTACTCTTCCAACTTCAGGTCCTCCTGAGTAACATCATAGACATATACAAATTTGTTGTAATAATTTCTGAAACTTAGTGGAAGAAAGGGCAGTACATACGGTAAATCAGAAACTGCAGACCCGATCTCAGAAAAATATTTCATTCCTAAACGTCCAACGTTAACCTTACTACCAAATCACAATAAGACTTCACATTTCACAGATAAAAAGGGGGGATTTTTTTTTTTTTTTTTTCAGTAAAATATACCAGGGTTTTTGCCGCTGATGCCGGTGAATAGCGAGTAGAAGCTTTCTTCCGTCATGGGGCCTCGAGAGAGCAAAGTTTGGATAAGGGCGTGGTGCTTCCATCCAAGCGCCATTCTTCCAGCGTCGAAGTGAAAACCTCAAAACAAGGTGTGGTGCGCGCACGGAGGTTTTGAGTGCCCCACACAAGGAATCCAATCGAAGGAGAGAAAAGGATTAATAACCACAGATCGCGAAGAGAGCGACGGAGAACAGTATCTCAAGCTCCATCAATCCATCAACTAAACCCTAATTTGTAAAAGGGAGCAGAGAGATTTTGGCCCCTCGTAGAGGCGGGAAGACGAGACGAGGGGAGACCACGCAAGCAAGAGGTGCGATTGCGACGAAGGGACTTTGTATCGGCTTCAAGTTTATGACGGGGCTGATACCGTGTAACGGGACAAGACCGTTACGACTAAGCTACAATGGACGGTTCAGAAGTTTGATGAGAACGACTTCGACGATGAATCTTGCTTACAAAGGTTGGAGAGGATCCCCATCATGATCTGCGCTCTATTTCCCACGGCACCAAGATGAAGATCAATCCCGATTCTCATCTCGCTCTTCGCTCCGCGATCACCGACGATTAGGTTCGATACTGTCAATCCAGCGACGCTGCTGGTTCAAATCGACGCGAGCAGAAACCAGAGCCTAGATCTCGTTTGTACCCTGTGGAATGGTGGCGTTTCCCGTCGCAGATCTGTAACAAATTGGGTGGTTTAGGTTTGGAAATCAGGAAATGGACAACTTCAGCGCGCAGGATCTTTCCACCATCGGAGGTATCGCCACGGTCTCACTGTTGCATTCCTTCATTCCTACCCACTGGCTTCCCTTCTCCGTCGTCGGCCGCGCCCAGAAATGGTCCCTCCCGCGCACTCTCCTCGTCAGTGAGTTGCAGTGAACCCCTAATTATACCTGCTTTTTTTGGATCTGGTTTCCCAGATCATGGCCTAGTTCCTTCGTTTACTCGTATTTATTTTGATTAACATTTCCATTTTTATCTCTTTCTTCTTGGGATTTTATTTCCTAGTATTGAATGTTCTAAATGGAATTTCGTAGATCTCGGAGCGAATTGGTGACAAGTAGTTTTAGGCCTGACGTAATAGTTGGAAGGTGTTACTGGTTTCTAGTAGTAACTTCAAGATCTTCATCCACTAATTAGTCATTGCAATTATCCAGATTTTATCGTGTAAAAAAGAATCAGATTTATTATGGAAAAATGCAACAGAAGGAACTGCATTTGTCTATATTATTCTCTAGTGATTTGGCTGCCAAGTTTGATGCAGTTGGACTATTATGATATTCGTTCATAGCAATCTTGGTTTTTTTCTTGCCACTTGGGGTTAATTTTTCTGCAATATAGAAATCCAGGTAATGTCAATCGTCAAGTGTCTTTCATATGACAAAATTGGCCCCTATAATTGTCAAGCTTTGCCTTATTCTAATATCATAAAGTATTATTGGAATTATTTATATAGAGTGCATATGAACAATGGAATATAATTGTTCAGGTGTTTTGTGTTCATGTAAAGAGTAGTGCTTTTATAAGATAGATGACAATATGGGAAAGGATTTCTCTACACAAACTCAAAAACACTTTCTCAGGTTTTATTGTGTAAAAATGTTTTTCTAATTTTAATTGCATGTCGACATTAAAGTTGTCTATCTGGATCAAGTTCCTATTAAGGATTTCAAGAGAACTAGATTGGATTGAGGGTATACGCCTTGTCTGATTACAAAGTTTTGAAGGTTGCTGCTAGTTTAGTGTAAATTGTAAAACATGAATAATAGAAAATGAATAAAAGAAAATTACAAAGCTGAAATTGAACACTATCTACTAGTTTAAATGCGAGTTGTCTTATCTGCAAGATGCATACTTTACTTTCTGCCTATACTTGCAACTTGCTAGCCTAAAGGCATGTTATTTTTTCTGACAGGGAACAAATGATTGAAAGCCTACCAATTTATATGTTGTTACAAATTGGAATATAAAGGTGTATACATAAATTAGAGTGGAAGGCAATATCAAGTTTTATGGGATTGTAGTATCTGGGTGTTTCAGTAGAGTTAGTCTGCCCGGGGGATGGGTAATGACTAATAATAACTATAATACCTCACTGGTCAATTTTTAGTGTTTTTGAAAAATCCTTCTGCTTCGCTCAAACTATGTGGCCCCAAAGAAAACCTAAGCTTAATCCTGACACCAGTTAATGAGAGATTGAAGTCCATACATGAAAAACAGGACCCAAGAAGCATATGCTCTGATGGCTCTGCTGTATTGCAACATTGGGTGCATGCATCATTCTGAATGATGTTGAACTTGTGAAGGTGCTTCTTGGTATGCAAGTGGCCTTTGGCTATGGTTCAGGCTAAAGCTTTGACTTTGTCTGGTAACCTTTGCTGTTCATATACATTCTGCTCAGGTTGAGCTTACCCACCTAAGCAGAGCATAGGCTCGGTGGGGCTCGGTGGGTGGACTATCCACCATTGTTATTAAGTAAACATACTTGATCAAGGAAACCATGATTGCAGATAAATAATTCCTGAACTAATGATAAAAAAAACTGAATCCTAATTTGAGAAATGAAGTGGTCATTCCAGTTCCTTGTGATGCTAACCGCCTTTCCTGTTCCTGACTGGTTATTGTTTAACAATCTTTTTGGGAAAGTACAGCCATCTTATGCTGATTCTATTGTTGGTATCACTAGGGTGGCATTTTGTTTTTCTTTATTTGCAATTCCCTTCTTCTGCATGGGAGGTAGAATTAATGTTTTCCTTTCTCCACTGAACAGCTGTATTTGGAGCTGTTCTGCACGTGATTTCCACATCACTGCTCGGGATTACTGCCATCACCATGGCTAATACCATTGCTGGTGAAGAGACGGTCCACAAGCTTGCTTCATTGCTGCTGATAGTTCTCGGAGGAAGCTATATTCTTCTTTTTTTGTTGGGCAAGGGAGGTCACACTCACTCTCACAACCATCCCATGGAGAAGATGGCTGTGGCTGGGCTTATTCTTGTACCTGCATTATCTCCTTGTGCCACAACTCTTCCAGTTTTCCTCGCTGTCGGCAACTCATCATCTATGATGGTTCTAGCTATCATTGTGCTCCTGTTTAGGTAAGCCATTGCACTTTGTCCAGAAAGAAAATTAAATATATAAATAATATTTTTTTTAAAGAAAAAAAGAGATAGGATAAGTGTATTAGACATATTATGGTTCTCAGCTTAGATGAGGCCCTTTGTTTATTGTCAGCTGAATCACTGTACCGGATCTGTGTCAATCTCTTGGTACTTCTTCCATTTTTGTTCTTCCATGGGACCCTTCGATGTCACTTACCATATCCTTTTATGGACTGCAGCACCATTACTGTCATGACATCACTGGTGGCCCTCTCATTTTATGGTGCCAGCCAGCTCAAGTTTCACTGGGTGGAGCGAAACGACAAGCTCCTAGTCGGCTCTGTGCTTGTTCTGGTCGGAATACTTACACTCATCTTCCATGATCACGATCATGATCACAATACACATCCAGAAGTTGTCCACATTCACAACAGGAAGCTCATCGTGCTGTGACCTTTTGTCCTGCAAAACTTCGTGACATTAGGCTATTTTGCCATTTCTCGATAAGGAGCATTGTTCTTTTACTAGAAATTTTACATCATTCTTTGACTTATTACCTTTCTTCAACCTCAGAATGATGTATATTTAGGTGCCTAAGGGACAGGCCATTGTGATGAGTTGTTACTAAGAGTTGTAACATCATGTGCATCTTGCCTGTAATTGCTTCTAAGATGGAAGGTTGAGATGGGCGATGACAGTGCGGAATTAGGTGGCTATTGGGCACAAGCAACAAGCATTCAACTTGGGGCACCCCAAGGAAAAGCATGAGAGGGCACGTTAGTTCATCGAACTGATGTTTAAGTCGCACACGAGTGCATTAACAAAAGAATATAAAAACATTAGAGAGGATGCATATGTTGGAAGTAGTGACAAGCGAAAGAGATCATTCTCGTATACCTCCCATCTTGCCGTGTACTGAGTTCATAGTGTGAGGTGGTATAGAAGACCTTTGCCAAATACGATTTATGCGAGTAAGTGCGTTGCATTGAAATTGTGCTAAAGGAGGGATAGGGGGTGAATAATGCGAATCACATACCACATACCATTAATATTGCAATTCACTTTTCGAGTATATGCAATGGAAATCAAATAAACGACAAAAGTAGTGCTGTCGATGCAAACACACCACAACCACAAGAGATGAGAATTTAACGTGGTTCACAATCCTCAGATTGCTACTCCAGTCTTACAGTTTTTTACCGTAAATTTCACTAACTTTGTTCTTTTCGGTCTCAGTGAAGATAGAAGAAATCTCTTAACAGATATAAATTTAAGCACGACAGATTGATAAAACGTAAATTAAAACATTTTACAAAGATTTGTAGAAAAGTGATCTGTATTCCTCTAAATTTGTTGAAAGTGTTTCCTTCTTTTGATTGTAGAGTATGGGGAAGAACAATTCTATATCAAGGTCAAGATCAAGATCTGTCGTACAAAGATCTTCAACAGAGAACAACAGAGCCAAAATATATATATATATACACACACCACCACCAACCACCACCATTTGATTGAATGTGTCCCATTAGTCGACTCATCTGCTTGATCTTATTGTATCGGGCTATTTTATGGTATGTCAAGGCCTTCCCTATCAGTCAAATATATTTCTAATTTTGCCTTAAGTTGACTATATGCTCCTATAGTTGACTATATTATTGATTAGTTGCTAAACAAACTTGATAGTCTAAACTAAACCAGAGAAAGACGGTGTCACGAACTCAGAAATTAATAAGTAAAATGAAATAGAAGAGACAAAGAAGTAGAGAGAGACAATAATGTTTAGAAAATAGTAAGACAGTAATGGTTTGGATAGATATGCCCCACAATCAATAGTGAAACAGCAGAGAAAATAGTAGCTATGTAGAAAACAGTGCAATCAATTAGAGAAAGAGTGATTCTAAGATTTCGGTTTCACCTCTAGGCTAGCGAACGCTTGATTTATGTTTGAATTCCTGTTCTCAATGTTGACTTGTGTAGGTAAACCATCCTCTGTAATCCGATGTGATCTTTCGATTCTACAATGACATATCAACCCTAATCATTGTCTACTTTCAGAAAGATTGCAACTAGTCATTATGACCTAAAGGGAACCCTATCGCTAGATCCCACAATCTCTAAATAACCACTTTTTCTATCGTGTGACAATAAATTAGGTATGGTCCATTAAGTTCTATGATGGCCTAGGCTTCCTCGCGACAAACAGGGTTGCACTTTCATATCTGACCCTCCGCATCTTGATTTTCTATAGGTGGGAGGCTCAGGTTCACCTTTGGTTCATTCCCAAACCATCATGCGATACAAACCTCGTGCTTTTGGCATCGAGATTGTGTTAGTACAGTAGATCCAGATGACAATTCAATGTATCATGGCAGTAGGGAAAACAAACATGCTTAAATCAATAAAATAGTGTTCATATCACATACGGTTACACCATAACCCTAGAATCTAGAGTTCTACCCCATAAATGAGAGGTTACAATTGCAGATCATGCTTACAATATATAAAATTCGATTACAATCACTGTAAATCAGAGAAAAGAGATAGAAGCCTTAGGTTCAATCGGACATTTCACTTCGTAGGCTGCTCTTGATCTTCCTCTTTCACCCAGATAGCATGGATTAACCATTGATCTTATCCGCGAGCTTCCTTGGAACCTCACATGGTTCCCAGAATGGGGTCCCCTTGTTTTGTTACTCTGACGCTCAAGTCAATGTGGTGATCCCGAGGGAATAAGCACTGACAACGAACCATAAAAGGATTGTACGTAATATACCTGGGAATGCCTGCGTAATGCGTGAAAAAGCGTACTTACGGCGGACAACGAGGACCCTCATTTATAGCAGGCTCTCATCATTTAATGCATGCGATGACGTGTCTCAGCCAATGATGAGTTGCCACATGTGACACCGACCAATGGTGGACTGCCATATAAGCTCTGATACCTGGCCTCAGCGGGCGCGCCACCTCCGTATACGTGTCAGAGATCTGCGGCGTGTTTCATACTCGGCAATTCAAGATGTCTGACTTGGGAGGTCGGCCCATCATGCGCCAATCAGATTGGTGGAGCATCTTTATCTGGGAAATCTGACCGGCCGAGCGGAGCTCCAGGCCGTACCGTAGCCTACACAGGGAGGACCGACATGTTGATTGTTGGGGATCGATTGATGACCGACTTACCTCTTCCTACTATGGTTAGTGGGTAACAGAATATACACAAGTAGGAAATAAAACTTAAAGGACAAAAACAAAGAACTCAAACCGCTAACACACGATCTACGTGGTTAGAGATAATTTGCTCCTACTCCATGGCATGTCTATAAGGTGGACGACCCCTCGATCCTTCGGCGGATCAAACCCCGGCAACACTGGCTAGCACAACCTCCTTGTCGGTGGAGAAACCTCTCAACACTCTCGACTAAGCTCTCTGAAGTGCTTAGGAGTGGAAGACTACTTGGATCGCGATCAAAGGATCGCTACTCTAAGGCGAATGAAGCGCTATCACAATCTTCTTCGTTGCAG
>JBBPFP010000032.1:2616904-2629702 GCA_037974795.1 Kaempferia galanga
TTGCAATTCAACTCATGATTAAACATAATTGAGCCCCATTCTGAATTCTGAATTCTGAATTTTGAATTCAACTCATGATTAAAGATATCAGGCCCACGTTGGGCCTGATATCAGAAAATATCAGGCCCACGACCCATGGCCCAGGCTTTCGTGCCAAATTTTTCATCAAATAAAGTCACTAATAATTTCAAAAAATTTCTGAATTTTATGTGCAGTTTTCTAAAATTTCTGAATTTTATGTGCAGTTTTCAGAAAATTAAATAAAGTCACTGAAAATTGAAAAGAAAAACATAAACTAGTGTAACCTCATTCACCTCTAACAAATTCAAATGTGTTAAAGAAAATTCAAATGACTTATCTTTTGCTTGTTTTTTCTTGCTGCATCAGTCAGAGCAAGGCCCACAAGTAAATAGTCTATGCACTGCAAAAGTTTTTGTGCAGAAATTGCATGATACTGCAGGTCAGTTCATCAATCACTATGTTTTCATCAAACTTTTGTATTGCTAAATTTTTTCTTCTTATTTTTTTAGTTGAAAAGAAAGGTTATGCTGAATCAGAAGAGATCTCTACAAGAGATTGCAAGCCATGTAACTATGGAGCCACACTTCCTAAAGATACAAACTGCAGCATGTCTTGTAGTTGGGCAATGGCAGATCCCTCAACATTCTTAATTCGTGGTGCATCTTACTTAATGGACCAGCAAAAGGTATCAGACTTTATGACTAATTGTCTAGATCACAAATGAGAAAACTCACACTATTACTAAATAATTGACAGAATATAAGTCATAATCTCAAATTTGTATTAGCTGGTATCTGGTAGGAATCATTCATAGGCATTTCAGATTCTATCTGCCTCCCTCACCAGGACAGAGTTGTCATATTAGGGATGCAACATATCTAGTTTAGTATCAATCGGCATTGTTTGATAAACACATGTTTATATGCTAGTGCTATACTCATCAAGTTACCAGCACCAAGACCTGAGACCATTTCAATTTGATACTTTTACCAACTACAAGGAGATGGAAACAGTCGACTTAACCCCTTCTTTACTTTCATGTCCCTGCAATTCTTGTGCTTAACTAGCAAAGTCAATGCCAATGGAAACACCACTAGGATAAGATATTTCAATAAAATATGATAATATAGTTGTATACTTCCAAGTCCTTATTCTATGATTTCTTACTAGGTAAATTGCATGCAGCTTTATTTATCAACTGAATATTATGGCAGGTGAAAGCCAGTACTACCTTGATGCAGATGGTGGCTGCCGATTGGCTGAAATCCGATAAGCGGGAGGATGATCTTGGCGGGCGAACTGGGGGAATTGTTCAGGTTACTGTAGAGCTTTGCTAGTATAAAGTTGCAGTTATCTCTTCTTCTTCTTTTGCTCACTAAAACAAAATCTTTGATTTTGCAGGAATATGCAGCACAAGGCGGCAGCGAGTTTTTCTTTATTGTGAACATACAGGTATATCTAACTAAGTTCAGACTGTCCATCTTAATCATTTTGCTACCAAAAAAAGCTTTGATTCCATTGCAAGATTTCTGATGATATCATATGAAATAGGTCCCAGGTGCCACTACATACAGTCTAGGTTTGTATTATATGATGGATGCTCCACTAGAAAGTGTTCCTCTCTTAGAAAGTTTCGTCAACGGCGATGATGCCTATAGGAATTCAAGGTTTAAACTCATTCCATATATATCCAAGGTATGGCCATAAACTCAAAATAATTATTGTTATACCATTTGTTCTCCCCCCTCTTTAGTATGCTTTTTAATCCATCATGTTGCAGGGTTCTTGGATCGTGAAGCAAAGTGTTGGTAAGAAAGCTTGTCTTGTTGGCCAAGCACTCGAAATCAATTATTTCCGTGGCAGCAACTACATCGAGGTAAGATTCCATGGCAAGAGAAGAAAACCTTCAACTTTTTTTTTTTTTGCTCAGGGTAAAAACTACCATAGACAATAATAAAAAGGATTTGTGCCATACTCACCTGTTCATAAAGTGAACTATAGAATGCAATCGATCTCTTGAATATTCAAAAGTAAAATGGAGCATTTACAGAAACAGAATGCATGAAAAACTTGATACATGATATACAAGTTGCCTATTCTCAAGATTAACATGCTCATGACCATATAATCTATGACTGTTACACCTACAGCTTTCGATTGATGTGGGCTCATCAGCAGTTGCTAGGGGAGTTGTCAGTCTCGTTCTTGGTTATTTGAACAGTCTGGTGATAGAAATGGCATTCCTGATTCAGGTATATATATATATTCCTTTTGCAGCAACTTGAAACCTCATCAATAATCTCAAATAAAAAAAAATCGTCTCGACTGATTCAAGAGTTTTGTAGGGCAATACAGAAGAAGAGCTTCCTGAGTCCCTTCTGGGAACCTGCAGATTGAATCATCTCGATGCCTCCAAAGCCTCTTCGGTTAATCCCTAGTCATATATCAAGGTAAGTGCTTATTCTTTACATCCATTATTAACTTGATCAAGCATATATGTTAGTTTTCTTATTTTTTATTTATAAACTATCAAATCCTTGTTCCTCATAACTTGGAATGAAAAATACATTCCATTAATCCTTTTTGGTTTGTTCTTTGACGTAGGAACTCACATTTACCTCCGACAGCAAAATGTGTACTTTACATACAAGCTTTCCTTCTTTTGCAACTTGTAAGAACATAATATTTGATTAATTTGTATATTACTAGTGATACAAATCACTAATATCGATCAGTAACATTAGAAGTCAAATAATGATTAAATTTTAAAAAACAAGACATCTGTGGTTTGCCATTAATGCATACCTAACTATATGATGTATTCTTTTAGCTCCATCAAACACATTACTCATACAACATTACTTGTTTTGCTAAACTGGTGTTTGTCGGAGCAACTGGGCTCCATTTTTTTTTCTTTTTTTTTCTTTAAACAAAAAAAGAAAAATAAAAAACTAAATAGATTAGATGAATGGTGGTGGACAACTAAGTGAGTGGTGCTTGTCGGAGGGAGCACAAACATGTGCCTAAAGTGTGTTTTTTTCGTGGCACGAAGAAAAGGGAAAAAAAACTCTCGAAATGTTGTAATGGTAGGGCGTCTTCTTTTAACAGGAGTTTCAACTTTGGCAAATTAACATATGCATACTATAATTTACTCTCTCTCTCTCACTCACTCACTCACTTTTCTTTTTTTTTTTAAAAAAAATCATAAGTCAAATCTCAACTATATGATATTTATTTTTCTAGTGTGGGAACCAAACTTGAATAAATTAAGACTACTGACTGATCAGCGGATCATATTGATTTTAACTTTTTAAAAAATAATAATACAAAATGTTTTACCAACAATTGAAGTAATTATTTTAAATCAATTAATTTTAGAGTAAACTTATAATTAGGACAGGTTAACTACTCCCATTGCTTAAGCTTATAGTTAGTACTGAAAATATGGTTCACTTTTAGCTTCTTAATTATCAAGGGCCACATGATGCTAATTGCTTGCCTTATTGCGTATTAATCTACTTCTCTAAACTTTGACGATCGAGCGGATTGATCAATTTACTTGGAAGTATGATTATGGGTTTAATAATATTCACGGCGGCTCTAAAGTATTACGAGACAATATGATTACGCATCCATTTGATTGTTGTGACATAGTAAATAATCAGTTATGCTACCCATTTCATGGAAGCTTTTATCCAACCCTCGGGGTTACTATACAATAAAAGGATGTTAAATTGTCACTCAGATATTTACAATTCAATCACTAATTATAATATATTTTAAAGATTTTTTTAATTGTGACATCCAACTAAATGATACTAGGCTTTTGAGCTGCCTTGATTACCCCGACGATTAATTAAAAATTTCTATAAAACAAAATTAATCATCTCAGATTTAATGGTACCCCCCGTTTCACTTAAAAAAAGTTCAATTTCGACATGGTCGGCATCATGATGTTGTTTAACCTTTGAGAAGAAGATTGTTCCTAAATGAAATGTTGATGTTAGAAAGAAAGAAAGAAATATATTATATTATTTTATTTTGATGATAAATTGGAACTACCCTATTTTAAAACTATAATTGAACAGAAATGTATGTTTTTGCTTTCTGATGTGAGATTTGTCCGTGTAGGAGACAGACAGCAAGTCCAATCCATTGCTTCGGATTTGTGACCTAAATTTAAGATTTTAAGGTGTGAACAAATATTATATTAATTAGGGTTTTAAAGCCATAAAATAATTAACTGCATGAAAAAAGTGAGGAATTATTAATACATAAATAATTAATATTTTAAATATGTCATGACTCTTCTAAATTAATTGGATGTCAGCGTCGCGGGCCCCACCGTTCCCTTGCGTGGACACGCCACCAAATGATTGTCGGAGGCCGTTGGATTGGATGGGATCGGATGGGATCTAATGGTCGGAGAGAGCTTCACCGATCAGATCTGATAGAGAAATTATTCTTCTATAAAACCTTGAGCTTGGCTGCTACAGCAGAAAGGGGGGAGAGGAGGGGATGGTGATCTGAACTGCTTTCGCACTCCGGCGAAATCGTGAAGCCGCGGGCGGTAGGTGCCTTTTTCATTCAGCTGGAATTTTTTATTTATTTTCGTTTTTGTTGATTTCTTGATCCATGTAGATCTTTGTGTTTCAGTTTACAGTCTGTTTCGATGTGTGTGTGTGGGTGTGTGGGTGGGTTTTGCAATTTCAATTTCCATCTCCATCTGACGCTGATTTGTATTCGAGCACAGATGGTCCTAGTGATACAAACTTTATTTTGCTTGAAGGAATGCCTGAAAGGCTGTATTTACTTCATCCCGTATTGATGTTTCCTATCCTCTTCCTTCTAAACCTCCTTTCCTTGGACAAAGATGCAGCTTTGTGTGAGTTATGTTGACTTGTATTCGAGCACAGAGGATTCTACCGTTAAAAACAATATTTTGCTTGAAGAAATGCATGAAAGGGTTTGTTCTCTGTTTTGCTTCATCCTGTAATGATGTTCCCTATCCTCTCTCTTCTGAACATCCATTCCTTGGACAAAGATGCAATTTTGCGTGGGTTTTTGTTGAACATTACTGCTACTGTGGTAGCGTATTTTTATTCCCGTGGTTGATTTATTACTCCTCGAGGGGTTGCATCTGGTCTTTCCAGAGCAATAAATAGATATGTTGCTTTGCGCTTGACTTTGTTACATATCTTTGTTCTTTCATACATAAGCTTTCCATCCCGTTCTACATCAATTTCTTTAGTAAAGACTATTGTCAATATTCTTTTGAGTAAATTGAATTTTAATTTGACTTTTGAATCTCTTTAAGTTGACTTATGAAAATAAGTTAAAATGTAATAGTGGTTATCTAATAAGATCTAGAAATTTTAAAGATATTATGGAATTTTAAAGGTATTTCTAGTTGATCTACCACGTAAAATAAGAAAGGCGAATATATCTAGCACATTCCTAAGTTTTTGTCAATGACTTTTTTGAGATATAAATTATATTGTCAAGTATAATGAACAACAACTCGAGCATACTAAGGTAAATCTGTTGTACAAGGCTGATTCTTGTTGCCAATATAACAATTTAGTAATCTGAGTCTTATTGAATATTACATTCAATATGTTACTAGAACCATAATCATAATAATTAAACTTAAGTAAAATATATTTCAAAACAATCATTTCATGGTGAGATTTGGAAAATATGAAGATTTCTAATTTAGACACCTTAATTAAAATAAAAGAATATGTAAACCTTATAATTATCATAGTTCTCAGTTGTGATGCAAAATAATTAGACCTATCATACCACCTTTTGGTAGTATGAAATTTTCCATGAAGACCATGAAGTATGTGAAGCTGATTCAACCCTATAATAACGATTTATTGTCCATGATAGTGTGATAACTGATCAGCTTTGTCATTCTCCCCAATTTTGATAGAATTTTGTCTCTATTCAGAGTTCTTCTAGGTGAAGTTATATTTCTATTTATTACTCTTGCCATCAAAGGGCCTATGATTGAATCATCGATGAAGGACAGAGACAAGTGTGTTGACACTAAGTTGTGGTGTGCTTGTGCTGGAGCTATGGTTCAGATGCCTACAGTGAACTCCAAGGTTTACTACTTCCCCCAGGGCCATGCTGAGCATGCTCAAGGGGTTGTGGACTTTGGCACATCACTCATACCACCACTCATACCCTGCCGAGTCGTTGGAATCAAGTTCATGGCTGATCATGAGACTGATGAGGTCTTTGCCAAGATCCAGATGAGTCCCTTTAGGGACGGCGAAGTGGATTATAGTGAAGATGATGGATTGGATCTTAAAATGAGTGGATTTGGTTCACAAGAAAACCATGCATCTTTTGCCAAGACATTGACACAATCAGATGCGAACAATGGTGGTGGATTCTCTGTGCCCCGCTACTGTGCCGAGACCATCTTCCCTAGGCTGGACTACTCTGCAGACCCTCCCGTGCAGACTGTGATTGCAAAGGATGTGCATGGTGATGCATGGAAGTTTAGGCACATATACAGGGGAACACCTCGGCGGCATCTGCTAACTACAGGTTGGAGTAACTTTGTTAGCCAAAAGAAGCTTGTTGCAGGGGATTCCATAGTTTTTCTTAGAGCAGAAAATGGGGATCTCTGTGTTGGCATTCGGCGTGCCAGAATAGGTGGTGTTGGTGATGGCCCAGAAACCAGGGTAGGATGGACTACTCTTGGTGGAAATGGTGGGTCCAATTATGGTGGTTTTGCTGTCTTCCTGAGGAAGGAAGAGAATAAATTGACGAGAAGTAATGCTGGTAATTCTGGTCCCTATGGTGGTAGGAAGGGAAGGGTTAAGGTAAGGCCAGATTCTGTCTTTGAGGCAGCAAATCTTGCAGCAAATGGCGAGCCATTTGAGGTCATGTACTACCCAAGAGATAGCACACCAGAGTTTTGTGTAAGAGCTGGAGCAGTTAAAGCAGCAACGAGAATCCAGTGGTATCCTGGGATGAGATTTAAAATGGCTTTTGAAACTGAGGATTCATCGAGGATCAGTTGGTTCATGGGGACTATATCTTCAATTCAGGTTGCAGATCCAATGAGATGGCCTAATTCTCCATGGAGACTTCTTCAGGTATTTCGTTTCATTGCATTGCCTATGCTGGTCTTGAATCTAATGAGTATATTTTATGTTCGACAATGTTATTTCTCATTCTCTTTTTCCTTTCTGTTGCACGTTAATTAGAAACTTGTGTTTGAGAATCTTTTGGTTAAATCTTAAACAATTTCTTATATTTATCAAAAAGTAAACTCAGTACAACTTCAATGTCTTCTTTTCTCATTTCATTTTGACATTCATTATATGTTTTCCCACATTCATTCTACGTGGTAGTGTATTTTGATCCTTGATCAACATCTAATAAAGAGACAGTTGAAGGATATCTTGTCACGAGCTTTATAATTCTTGGTTTTTAAATTGCTTAATCATGGATTAATGTTATTATTACCATACACACGTTGCTCTTGCCTTCTAGTACATGACATCTATGAATTTGATGTTTATTTGATGTTGAAAATATTTCTAGTAACCTAAACATTACTAGATTTCATCAAAAAAGTTGATACTTTGAAATCTGCATTGCGCAAGCCTTTCTTGGTAGTTTGGCATTCTCCAAATTCTTAATTTTTTTTTCCTAGTTAACTGTAAGGATGTTTTCAAATGGTTTTACAGGTGAGTTGGGATGAACCAGACCTGTTACAGAATGTGAGACGGGTTAACCCTTGGCTAGTTGAGCTGGTCTCAAACATACCAGCTGTACGTCTTGCAAATCTCTCGCCGCCTGGGAAAAAACCACGGATTCCCCAACACCTTGATCTTCCATTTGAAAGTCAATTTCAAACTTCAATGGTCCCCAGAAACACCCCCTTCCCAAGGGACAGCGCTCCTGCAGCCATACAGGGAGCCAGGCATATGCAGTTTGGTCTATCTTTATCAGATTTCCACTTTAACAAAATTCCAACGGGTTTGATCTATCCATCATTTCGCCGGTTTGATTATTCCACTCCACCCTCTAGAATTTCTGGTGGTGTTCTTGTTGCCAATCCGCCCGTTAATGACAATGTGTCATGTTTGCTAACCATTGCTCATCCTTCTCAGAGCCCTAAGAAATCATGTGATAATAAGCCAACGCAATTGATGCTCTTCGGGCAGCAAATAGTCACTGAACGAGAGGTATTCCTGAGTAAATCAGAGGAAAAGATTGCCCATGATGCTACTAGAAACAGCTCGTCAGATGGAAATATTAAGAAGTCATCAAACCAGTCTGATGGTTTGAGATCTGCACTAACTCAGAAGAGGTCTCTTGAAGCATTCCCATGTCACAGTGAGTATCATCAGTTTTTGGAGGTTGATACCGAGACTGGTCATTGTAAAGTTTTCATGGAATCGGAAGATGTAGGTCGCACTCTGGACCTCTCTGTCTTTGGCTCATATGAGGAGCTTTACGGGAGGCTTGCTGACATGTTTGGAATCGACAAATCTGAGATGACAAGTCAAGTACTTTACAAGGATGCGGCTGGTGTAGTAAAACATACTGGAGATGAGCCTTTCAGGTTAGGATCTTGATTTCCATTTTAAAACAATTTATGGAGGTTATTCCATCGTCATATCCACTATACTCATGCTCATTCTAATACCTTTTTCTAACATTTTCTTCAACAAAATTAGGAAGTTTCAAATAAATTTTCTTCCTTGTTTACTCCAACTTTATACAAATTTATCAAATCAGTCTGAAAGTATTTTTCACCTCGTATTCAGATTGTGATTCCTTGTCCTCGTTTCTATCTTGCAATAATGGTCATAAAGACAGCTTATAATTTTACCTTCATCTGTCGCAGTGATTTCATGAAAACAGCCAGGAGATTGACCATACTAACGATTCCGGAAGTGACAACTTAGTGAGGTAGGGATTAATGAGTCTAGTCAATTGTATAGTTGAATTACCAAAGCTTCTTCCATCTTGATTGCTAAATTCATGTTTCCAAAGCCGCTATGATGTTTAGCTACAGATGAGTAATCATCAACTTCATTTAGCAAATGGATTATTGGCATGTTCTGCTAATTGTTTACAAGTGTAGAAATCTGATGATCAGTTCTCAGCAAGTAAAATCGGGTATTTAATTCTTCATCATTCTGGGAGCTATAATTTTATTGTGAACCTAATTGCAGTGAGCTGTAAATAATGGATATATCTTGAATGGCTGTTGGATGCTGTGTTTTGTGCAGTTTTGAAAAATGACTTTTATTGAATAATGAACACAAGTCAAAAAAATAGTAAAATGCCCCCGGAAAACAGGCTTGGTTCATAGAATCCCTCTAACAACTGCGAGAACAAAAAGAAGGAAAGGATCTATTGGGCGTATAACATTCATGCTTTGAATGAGACTCTTTTTTTCCTGGGCAATGATGTAACGATAGGGCGTCTTATTAATTTCTCATATATGGATTGTGTCTTAGTTTTGATGAATTAAGTAATAAAATATTTTTAATGGATAGTTGATTTAAGAACATTAGGATGATAGGCTGTGAGCGTTTTTTGATTTATCTTAGTGGTTGATGAGAAATTTTCATTCAGGATTAATTGGTGTAAGTTGGAGATTTAGTATCAATTCAAAAAACAAAAATTTGTATCTAACTACAATTATCCAAGCTTACCACCCACCATTGCTAGTCTCCATGGATTGATGTAAGCATGATAAAAAATGCCTATTTGGGTACTTAACCTCCCTATACAAAAAATCGCTGTGGCTGTATTTTATCATGATATTGAACTCTTTCGAATGAGCGATACTATTTTTTTTTTTCTAAAAAAGATAAGTCCTTAAATTTCAAATTATAACAGCACCGTCATATTCTATTTACTATCAAAGAGATCCACCTAGTGGAACAAAACATGTTTGTTTGTTGTAGTATGAATTTATAACTTAAGTGGATAGACTTAACAGACATCCACAGACACCTGTCATTTTAAGCCAGCTTGAACAGAGATTATCCAATATATCTTTCGATTGTGCACAAGATAAATTGATCAATAAAAGTCCGAGAACAAGAACCAACTTTCGAGTAGGTGAACTAAGGATCGTATTGACTCCCAGATGCTGAAGGCAATTACCAACATTAGACAACATAAATAAACTCATTGTACAGAGGACATACTTCACTTGCTATGATTGAAGGCAACCGAACCAAATATCCATTAATGTTAACGCATACCTTCACCTTGAGTGAATTGGCCTAAAGTTTGAGATTGCATCTACTTGCTAACGTCCTAGTAGAGTGTAACCTAACACCCTAAAGCGATAAACGAAGCAAATTAACAAACTCAGAAGATGATTATTGGTGTCTTCATATCTCAAGTCGTCTCAGGCTCTCCGTTGCAGTAGATTCAGACTCTGCCAGATCCTTTGCATTACGAGCATCCAGAGTGTCATTGGTTGGTATGGAACTCTTTGGGGGGCAGGCAATGGGAACAACTGAAGGTTCATGCATCTGAACTGAGAGTGAAGGTTCCTTTATAAGAACTGGAATATCTGGGGTAGTGACAGGTGACAGTTCCTTCACCAATGGGATTGATGCTACGATTGCCACGGATTCTTTTATCTCAACAGGTGTGCCTGATGCATTAGCTGATACAGATTCCTTAACTAATGGAGAGGATGCTAAAGCTGGTGTTCCTTCCTTTGATTGAGATGCAATCACAGTCGTCGCAGGTGGGATTGGTGGTGCAGCAGCAAAGACAGGCACAGCTTGTCGAATGCGAACAGGGGAAGCCAGGCGGATTTGAGTGTGCCCAATACCAGGGGGCGGAGGTGAGCACACCTGTGATGCTGGTGGCTGAAGCGGCGGGGCTGAGAAGACTGGCACCGCCGTCCTAATTGTCACAGGAGGTGCCATGCCATGGCAAGACCTATTGAAGTGCCCAACCGGAAAGTATGGTGCTGCTCCTCGAACTGGGAAATGTTGGGGCCTAAAAGTTTGGTACTCACCCTGCTGGTAGGTGGATGTTCGAGTGACATCTTTTATTCCAGGGGATGTCGCTCGGACTCTTGGAGCAGATTTTTGACGGATAAGAGGTAGTATTTTCGATACAGATGGAGGTTGCAGCGAAGAGGGTCTTTTGTCGGGTTGGATTGGAAACTTCTTTGGAAAAGGAGTTGCATTAGGGTTGTTGGCCATGGTCATCTTTTCCTTTAGGCGGTACTGGAGAAGAGCTCGGGCAATAGTTATCTGCTCCTGCTCATCGTTGTTTGTCTGCTCATTTGATGAGCTTGCTGACACCTTTGCCACTGCAATGTCATGAAGTGATATTAGAAAAATTTTCCAGTGTTTAAAGTTATTGCAGAAGCTCAATCATATAGCATATATAAGAGTTGATTCAAATAGTGCCTACTGAAATCCAGTGGCCAGCCAGCTAGAGATGGATTCATTGGCAAACCATTTTAAACGTTATAATTTATCTATACATGCACTTCTATGATCTGAGTAGAAACCAAAACTTCATAAAATTAATTGACAAAACACCCTTTTATTTTCTTTTTGATCAGGAGAGAAGTAGACTACTTGTGCAAACCAACCGTAAATTGCTGGGCAACCAGAATAAATCAATTAGTTATAGCTTACCAGAGGGCTTCAAGTTTACATATATATATATACTCAACTTTGCCTGGAATTCCATTGAAGTAATGATGTGCATAGATGATTATGTATGTTTGTATGCCCTATTTGACGCACATCTACTTGTATTTCATCGCATATAATGCATGTTTATTGCACCTTATCTAATTATGATGGCGTACTTCCATATATTTTATACGGAGATCTACTCTTTGTTTGATTTTCATGACAGAACGTATTCCGGAGCAAAAATATACATTCTAGCAACCTTGGAAGAAGATGTCCACCGACGTTGCTGTGTTCCATGGGGCATATCGGGGTTGTAACGAAGTCAAAATGGACAAAAATTGCACTCACACGACCCTGACTTGATGAGGCACACGGCCATGAAAGTTTTTGCACAAGCTCACACGGGCAAACACCACGGTCGTGCGTTCTATGCACAGCCATGCAAGATTCCAAACTGCAGCGCGGACCATTAGTAAAACGGTCATAACTTTGCACTCGGTTGGAGTTTTGGGGTGATTCAAGTTGAAGAATTTAGAGGACTTCAAGATCTACACCTTTCATTCAGCCGAAAATACCCCCACACGGCCGAGTGAATCCTCACGGCCATGTGAAAGACCATGTAAAATAGGACATGGCCTATAAAAAGGGGTTTTCACCCCCTTTTCTTCGATCTTTTGTCACCTTGGGCTTGGGGCTCCGCTCCTAGGCTTGGAGAAAGGTTCTCCCCCTTGGAAGAACCCAAGATCTATACCAAAAAGGCATCTCCGGTGATCCATCCACCCCCGGAGCGAGGAGATCAACCAAAAAGACCGGCGCTTCATCAATAAGCATTTCTTTCCTTACATCTTCTTGAATTCATTGTGGATTGCTTGATCTATTGTCTGTTTGATTATAATCTCCTTGATTATGGAGTAAATCTTTGATTCTTTCAGTGTAGGAAGTATTTGTGATGTGAATTGATGTAAACTCTATGGATTGTTATCATTTTTGATTCAATGATATGCTTATGGCCTTATACCTATTTGATGAAATGCTCGAGTAAAGATTGTGCGCTTGAATGTTTCAATTTGATTGAATAGGTGCATAGATTGATCATCCCCTAGGTTGGGAG
>JBBPFP010000032.1:2668845-2690835 GCA_037974795.1 Kaempferia galanga
TTATACTTGTCAGAAAAATCCATAAAAATATTCTAAAAATCCAGAAAAATCATAGGATCTTTTTAAAATTATTTTCAGGATTTTCGAGATGTTACACCTCTGGCCGGGTGAACCGTTATCGGAGGGCATGGGGAACCCCGCTTATAACCCGGCTCGGTCGCACGGGAGTCTGAAATACCGTCCGACTGAAAATCACACCGTCACCGAGGCCTTGAGTTAACCTCTAACCCTTTTCAAATACTAAAAGTTCGTACATTTTCACTGTGTAAAGTGGCTGGATGGGAAAAATGGAGCAACTTAAAAATTAAATTTTTGATCTGATTAATGTAACTTTATCCTTCTCAACTCATGCTGATTAGTAGGATTTATCGTCTCAAACCGCACAATAAATTCATCGTCTCGACTGATGATGAACTTTAGACACAATGAATCTGTATTACTAGAGAGGGGGGGAAATGAAGAAATATTGTCTATGCACAATTTAAGTTTTACACAGATATGGCACATATCAAAATTTTAGTTAACATCTGTTCAGTGGTTAATCCACACTCAGAGAAATTACTCGCGTCAGCTTCGATACATTGTTACAAAATAAAAGAATCTGAGACTAACTTCGCACAACTAGATCCATAAATTTACAGGTAACTTGCTCCTTTGATGTACAAAATGAGGAATGAAATAGACCCCTTCACGCGCCGCCGCACCAAAAGCTTCTTTGTTGCTCGGATATTAACAAGTAGCTCGCTCAGCCCTTGAAGCTATCTGTATCGAGAACGGGGTTGATCAAGTGAAGAACTGCTGGAATGAGATGATGACTCAATGTTCTCAGGGACCTCCATTTGCGTCGGCAGTAGTTTGAGAAAACTTCCTTGGGCAGGCAGATTTTGATTTGAGGATGCGTCCGTGTCTATGTATCGATCGGCATGAATAAACCTATGGGTCAATTTCACGAAACAATTTGACTGATTGATTAGGAAAAGGGAAACAAGGAGGTCGTTTACCAAATAAGGATTTGATTGTTGGCCTCTTTGGCTTGTTACTTTTCTTCTTCAATTCAGCTGTACAAGAATGAGAAGAAAAATGAAAACATCATACTTCTTTCCCACTCGACCATCTAATATATCTTCTTGGCTTTATAAAATTAAATCTATTAAACGAAATGAGAGTAAAAGACTAACCAATTCCTGAAACTTCGTGGTCATTTACGATTTCAAAATTTTTGTATGTGTAACCGACAAAGTTGACATCCTTGGATGGAAGCATCTGTTTAAAGAGAAGGAAAAATAGTTCAGGAAAGAGATACCACAATTAAATTGTACAAAATCTTATCAGCTTGTCATTGAATTTTCAATCTACAAATATTATGAACTAAAAAACAGAATTATAGGTGATTATTATGGGCAATAGTAAACTCAAGAAATACCTTTCTCCATGGGCCAGACTTTGAAGAAGTCTGAATGAGTGTTGACGTCTGCATCAAGAGACAATAATATATGTCATTTGAAGTGCTCAATTAAAGATACAAAAGAAAAAAAAAATTGCTTGAAAAATTTTAAATGATTATGAGGTCTTAAAAGAACTCCTTGATACAACAAGAAAAACCAATAACACTTCTGAGAAAAAACTAAAGCGGTGTTTGGAATCTTCTTAGTAAGGGAAAAGAGAAGAAAGGAGAGGAAAGGAATGGGAGGAGAAGCTCCTGTGTTTGGATATTGTTCATTAATGCCCTGTTCACTTGAGGAAATGAACTAAAGAAAGGAAAATAAATAAATTGTTTCCTCTGTTTTAATTAATTTGAGCCCTATTACATTACCCTCAACATAAATAGTCAAAGGATTATATATATATTTGAAATTTCTTTTCTTGTTTATCACTATCCAAGTAACAACGAGTAAATTAAACCCGATTTCCATTGTTTCTCTTCTCTTCATTATATGAGCTCCTTTCCCTTCTAATTCTCTCAAAGCAAAGAAATAATTGGGAAAGGAGAGGACAGGACAGGAATCTTTTTATGATGAAACTGTTTATATGTTAAAGCTAACAAAATAAGGATATGGCCGACCCAAGTAACAAGCAATATTAGCAACATTTACTGTTCCCATGAAAAGAAGGCAAGCATTAGAAAGCAATAGCATATACGATATATTGGAGAGGAAAGAAAACAATTCCCTGGATGAGGTAAGATTCCAGTTGCCTAAAAAATTGACACAGATTCAGCGTGTTTTGAGATTTATATACCTCTTCAAACTTCTCAAAGTTTTGAGTATCCATTTCATCATTGACTTCTGGTTTAAAAGCAGCTTCTATGTGGTACAGTCTCTCCCATTGCATGCCTCGGAACCATGGGTGCGCCTGAAATCAAAGCTGTTGCATCTAATAACAAGTTTCTGTATGCATTATATCAGCTGTCAACAAAAACATCTTAAATATGCAGACCTTTATCTGCAGGGCGCCTTTGGTACCAAGTCTATGTTCCACATTACACAGGAGTCTGCTGATAAGATCTTTAGCTTCAGGTGAAAGTTTTGCCTCTTCAGGGAACTTTAAGTGGTTTCTCCAATTTACAATCTGTGATGCAAGTGAAACAACTATAAGAAATGCAAAATAAAGTAAAATCCACAATGACAACGGTAATTCTATCTCAACCCCAATTTTCTCATATGCAGTTTCCAGGGGAATAATGAATACGACTTTTGAACTGCTAAAACAAATACAAGTAAAGCCTTTCTAAATGTCAATATGACTGCCACACCATTGTGCCAACAGTAGCAGCATAGGGCAAGTTTTAATATTTTTAGGTGGAATGCCTGAATATACAAAGAAGTTCAATGCAAGGACCTTCTATTCAGATGGAGTTGATGCAAGAAACATTCTATTAGGCTTAAAGGCACATCACGAGGAGCTTAATAATCACATATGAATCCACCTGAGAGAATTAAAAGGCAAAAGTAAAGGAAACAAAGGACCAAAGTAAGATTGAAGAGAATATTAGTTACTGATGATAATCATAGTAATTAAAGCAACGTATAAGGCTTAGCAAAAATGATTGTGGGAACAAAGGGGATCAGGATATGCTCTAACATCAGTATAAACCACCTAATTCCAATAAAGAGGTCTATGCAAGATAAATGCAGCCATGGAGTTGTTGATCGAAGAACAGTATCAGCATAAGGGAAGGCATGCCATCTTATGAGGGAAGCTCAAAATAGAAATGCAAGACATTTTGTTAAATGCATCTTCTACCTGAAAATCTAACATAACTAAATCCTAAAGGTAACAACATTAAAGCAACAATCTTTTAGCAGAATCAAAATTCAAGAAATAAGCTAGAGATTAAAAAAATCAGGTTCTTCATTTCAGATGTGATGCTAACTAAGACAAATTATATTGACCAACAAACATCTGGTGGTAGGGAAAACCCTGCATTTTTCATGACACACCTTCCTACATGTGGACATTGGATCTTCAGAATAAAATGGGGGATAACCCACAAGCATCTCATACATAATTGCTCCAAGTGACCACCTAAAAAACAGTATGAGATTCAGGAGATTTTACATACTTACATACATACATACATATATATATATATGTGAGAAAGAAAATTTTAAGAAAAAAAAGGCTCTAACCAGTCACACTCCATTCCGTATCCTTTCTTGAGAAGTACTTCAGGAGCAATGTAGTCTGGTGTTCCAACAGTTGAGTAAGCCTGGAAACATTACTGAAGGTATTGAAACTAAATGACAGTAACATAGTCTGTATTTAAGACAAATGTTTACAATTATATTCAATATGTGACACTGAAAACTTAAACCTAACACACACAGAAGGAATCTAGTTTTCTTGATTATCAATTGTGCAATGAATTTGCAAATTTATTTGTGCTACTTATTCTGATAAATAAATTAAGAAATGTAAGCTCTTTTGTCAAAATTAAGTACAGGCATAATAAGCCCACTAATACAATGATTAATGTGAGATCAGAATACAAAACATTTTTAAATGAATATTACCAGCATTCTTCTATTCTTTTGCCAATGTTGCAGTTGTTCCTGTTGACTACGTCTTGGAGTGGGAGAGGCACTAGACCGTTTATCATCCAAAGGAGACTTGCTATTTCTTCCTGGTGCATATTCAGGTTCACTAAGATTTGGAAAACTACTACTATCCAGAGGTTTGCATAACCCAAAATCAGAAAGTTTCATATGCCCATGTCGATCTAACAACAGGTTATCAGGTTTGATGTCCCTGTGAAGAAAAACCCATGGTTATTTAATTAAAATACCGTCCAGAACAAAGATGAGTATGAACAACAGGAACAAGCATACCTGTGAATGTAGTTATGCTTGTGAATAGATTCAATAGCTAAAACTGTTTCTGCAATATAAAACCTGGCCTCGTCATCTGTCAAAGTATCCTTGCGCATAAGTAGAGTCATCATGTCACCGCCAGGAAGATACTCCATGATGAGATATAAATATTCATCATCTTGAAAAGAGAAGTAGAGTTTAACAATGTAGGGACTGTCCACC
The DNA here is from genome assembly GCA_037974795.1 of Kaempferia galanga. NCBI lineage: Eukaryota > Viridiplantae > Streptophyta > Magnoliopsida > Zingiberales > Zingiberaceae > Kaempferia > Kaempferia galanga. The sequence continues at coordinate 2,673,378 of JBBPFP010000032.1, forward strand.
TCCGCAAGTAAATTTCTTTCAGCTTTGACATGTTCAACCTACAAATTCGTGCAAATAGTAACGAAAAAATTGATGATGTAACTAACACAATTAGATGAATGAGCATATAGCATACCTGACCCCTACGAAGCATTTCAGATTTTTTAAGTTTTTTCATTGCATAGACATTTCCAGTTTTTTTTCCTTTACATATTCTGACCTGCATGATAATTATAGAGTCTGTACAATCATCAAATCTAATAAGAAATACCAACAAGGCTAGGCTAGAGAACTAAAGAAAAAGTGTTGAATCAAATGTCACATTTCCACAATCTTTTTGTTTGACAAGGTTAATTTTGAACCAGTCCATATTTAGGTGTTTAGATAATAGCTTTGGCAATAACCAATGTAAATATATAGTCTTTAGGTATTGGTCTTACATAAAAATGATGCAAATAAATAGCCAACTTCCATCAATCCTCATGTGCTATTAGAAGTGTTACTAAAAATCAAGGCTAATATATGGTAGTATTTAATTAGCAAACCACTATCGAATAAATGAAGCCAGTAGAAACCATATGCAGCAGCTGAAAATAAATTTTTCAACCAAACAGATCATGACAGATTGTATATATAAAAAAGTAAAACAAAATTTATGAACTTACCTCCCCAAATGCCCCCCTCCCAATAATAGTCAAAAGTTCAAAATCGTCCACACCCATTTTATGTCTTTGAAGTCGCATATATTCTGTTTCTTTTTTCTCTAAACTCTTCAATATGTTATTCTTTTCTTCCTTCGAAACTTCTGCATCAGCAAGTTTCTTCTCCAGCATCCAACGTCTGCAGTTGTCATTTAATTAAATAGAAAATAATTTATTGTAGATTACAAGTGTGCACAAACAAATTAAAATTTAAACGTATGAATGTAAAATTGTTTCATAAACAGAACACATGAGAATAAAGAAAAAGATGATGTCAAGTCATACTCAATTGTGTGTTTGAACTCTTCCAGATCTACTAATGGACCTTAAACCTGAGCTTTATGTAAGATTATATTGTTTGCAATACCCAAGTTATTAAGAATCTAAAATCTCTTTAATTTGTCAAGTAGGAATTTCATGATGAATACTAAAAACAATGGTAAGTTAAAAACAATAAAGCGAATCATCAGTTGTGACAATGCAACATAATAATCTCAAAGGCATTAAGTGTGCCCTTTTCTTCTAGCGAATTGATGGGAACAAAATAATTGACAAAATTACTATAGGAAGTTACATAACCAAATGCTATTTTACTTGTCAGAATATTTCACGCATTTACTCGAGAAAGATAAATAGCTAACACACTCCAAGCAAAAATGGAATGAGTTGTCAAGGTGTAAGTCTATTTGATGATTCAGGTTAATAATGGAACTATCTGAATCTTCACAGTGTTCTCATAAATGCATGTCTCACATCCTAGACACTGAAACTAGAGAAATAACACAATTAGGAATCAATCTAATCCAATGAACTTCAAAATGTAAAACTACAGAAGAGAGCTTAATCAGATCTAATTGACGACAGGTTTCAGACTATCTTTCCTTAAATTACAATTTTCTAATGATATTTAGCCAATGCATATCTATTTACACAGAAATTTGTGAGCAAAAAGATACCTCTCTTTGCGGTCTTGCAAGGACTTCATCTGATCCTTGTAATGGTTCTCGATGTACTGCTTTGCTGCGGCAACTTTCTGCTTAGTGACATTTGAAGGCGCATCCTCAATTGGAGGTTTCTGCAGATCCTTTGCACATCCCGCTTCCTTCTTAGCGGGTCCAGGTTTTACTTTCTCCTTGGGTTGCAATCTATTGAACCAGCTTCTGGCAGAATCCATCTCCGGCTGCAACGAAAAACACTCTAGGGCCGTTATTCACGATTAACTAATCCACAATGATCTTCTGGCATGCATTCAGAAACTATTTTCCTCCCGAAGGATGAAATCACAATTCAAAACCAAAAAAAGCATACAAAATTGGTACTTAAAGTAAGAACCCCAAGACCCAAACTTTCCACTCCGAAATCCACAGTAGAAACAAAACGAGAAGCAAAATGAGAAAATTTAACAAAACGTACCTGTTGCCCAATCTAAAAAGCGAACAGCGAAACCTCAGTCCAGAACAATTAAATCCGGCGTAAGTCTTAGATTTTTTTTCCCCCCTTCTGCAATCCCCAATAAACTCTAGAGGACGACAAAGATCCAGAAACTTTTTCCAGGAATTTCCGCTTCCGTTGACCATAATTCACGCAAAAGAATAAAAAATAAATAAAATAGCGCCGAATGAGGAATAAATTCCAACCTAGATCTGCAACTGGTCGACGGATTGGAAAAAATTTCGCCCTTTCGGATCTCGGCAGCGTCGCTTTCACTCTCCGCAGCTAACACCTGCGTCTGCTTTCCTTCTACCTTCCTACCACGACGGTATTCATCGCACAGATATATAGCGGCCATTAATTGCGGCCACACTTTGAGAGAAGAAAGCACACTTTTCTCATTAGCCTTTTTTGCTCATTAGCCACTTGATTCACTATATTTGCACATTAACCACTCGAATATTCGAGCAATGACAAAGGTAGTTTTCCGCCGCCGCCGCCGCCGGTGGACGAACAAGAGAGACGGAGTTGGAGGCCGCGGAACCGCCCGATGTCGGCAGAAAGTCGGCGAAGGCGCGTGCCGTGGGCCCCGTCGCCGTCGAAGCGGTTCAAACGCGTCGGTTCGGTTCGGACATGGTCAGCAGGGAAAGTAATTACTAGACCGGCTTATTTTAAATCCAACCGGCCAAATAGGTAATTTAAATGTCAACCGCTAAGAGGAATCTGATGGAAGGAGCTGGGTCCCACCTGATCGGTCCCATCTCTCTAGATTTAACCTTAACCGTTCATAGTAAATCAAGGCCTAAATGGACGGCTGAAATGGTCCTTCAAACGGAGATGGAGGTCCATAAAAAATAAAATTCATTTCATTAAATTCAATTTCATTGAGACAAAAAAAAAATCATAATTAATATTGTCGCAATTGATAGTGAAACTAATTTATTAAATTAACCTCGTGCAAAGTACTCTTCCAACACGTGATATTATTTGTATAACCCATAATAATAAAATATAATAAATTTTCTCTCCAGTTTTGTCCTTAGTTAAACAAAACAATCTATTTAAAAAAAAGCATACAATCATTCCTGAGTTATCGAGCAATTATTAAAATAATATAAATTCGATGCGCTTGCAATAGTGACCTTAATGAGCAACATGTGTTTCTAATTATTCATTGCTGTATTACACTTTTATTCTAAATAATATATATATATATATATAATTTTCATTAAATTCCATGGATCCAAATCCAACGCTCGTATCAAAAGCAATGAATCTGGTCCAATTAAATTAATGACCTAATATTTATTATCAGTGAAAATTTCATTACACTCCAATATAGTTATTGTTTTTTCAGGATTTTATGTAATTTTGCTGTTAAGGATGCAGGGAATTTTGATATTTCAAATATACTAGAATATTCTGAATTTTGAAGGGTCAAAATGAAAATATTAGCCTATTATTAAGTATTAGTCAAGTCAATGTACACCAACATCGCAGACAGGTCTTTCTCTCTCCTTTTCTTCCTTGTTTATTCCCTCACAATTCACATTGCGAGAGGCCGTCTTTATCTCAATTCAACAGAGCAGAGGAGAGCAGTAGTGGAGAAGACATCTCTGTGTCTCCCGAACCCAAAAAGGCGTCTCCTTTTTCTACTTTTGTTGATTCCATTTCCTGGTTTCGATCCCTCTTGCGCCTTTGGATTTGTGGAGCGAGTGGCTGCTGCTGCCGCAGTGTTTTTATTCTTCTGCTGCGAGGATTCGATCGGATCTCAGCACCGGGCAGCTCCTCTTGGAAGAATTCGATGCAAAGGTGCTTCCTTTCCACATCCGTGATGCCCTTGCTTTGGCGTTTCCGTTCGCCGGGAGTGAGGGTTTAGCGGGGAGGGGCGATGACGAGGGGATACGCGGTGGAGGGTTCCAGTGCCGGGAACCCTAACCACACCTGCGATAACCTCGCCGGAACTAGCGATGCAGCTGCAGGTGAGTTCTTCTTTTGTTGTAGTTTGCCTCGCTTGAGTTTGTTGGTTCATGGTGTTGAATTGCTTGTGGTTTGATGGATTTGGCTGTTTGATATCGGTATTTTATGGAGCGAGTTCTTATTTGGGTTTTCTGTTAGTTGCTATAGTAGAAGTCTTTGCTGGAATATTCTTGCTGCTTGCCTGCATAGCATTGTCTGAGAACTCGAACAGTGCTTATTTATTTTATATATATATTCACTGTGTCATGTTTATATATATTCACTGTGTCACAAAGGATGTAATTTCTGTTGGTCAAACAGGGATTTTTATTTTTATCACACAGTAGTTGGAACGGAAGGCCTTTTCCCTCACGTACATGAAGTACTAGAGGTTAATGATACACTTCAGATTTCAAGCTGACAGTTTATTTACTCTAGATCAAGGAAGGATTTTTTTTTTTTTATCACACTGTTTGGAATGGAAGGCCTTTTATGCAGTACATGAAGTACTACATTTAATTTCCCAATTTTGATGATACACTTCAGATTTCAGAACAGTTTGTTTACTCTTGGTCGAAGGGGGATATTTTTTTTATCAAGTACTAAATTTAATTTCCCAATTTTGATGAGGTTAATGATACGCTCAAGCCGGCACAGTTTATTCACTCTCACTAATAGTACTCGATTCTACTCACTTTACTGCTTTATCAGTTGTTTTCGTTGATTGACTTCATATTTGCTCATTTACAACTTAATTTCTTCTGTGATACTATTAACTTTACTCGTCTGCTGTTGTAGGTAACTCTCTATTTGATGCCGCACAATATGCATTCTTTGGCAAAGAGATCACGGAGGATATTGACTTGGGCATTTTGGAAGATGATGAAAGTGTCAATGCAAGTTTAACTAGGATTGATGATGAGTATTATTTTCCTACCATTCGAGACAGAGAGGAAATTATTCCTTTTGGAGGACATGATATAAATGAGGTACCAAATGCATGATACTCCTTGACTTTGCACTCTACTCTTTTGCATAGATCATAATTTATTTCAATGGTGTTTTTCCCCTAGGATCATATCAATTCTTCCTCAATACTTAACCTTCACTTCACTTGCGAACTATTTATGTTCCTGCATGTAGAAATTTCCTTTTCTACTGTTAAGCAAATAACAAAATGTTGGTTTAAGTTATTTTCTAGTACAATTTCTCATTGTTGTTCTTGTGTTCCACGTGCAGGTTGAAAGCTTTGGTTATCTATCAGATAATGATGACCTTGCAAACACTTTCGCAAAGGTTGTTTTACCTATCTTATTAATTACTTTCTCATAGTTGTTTTATTTACACACATCATGAATCATGAAAGGAGACTGTTTGAACTTAACATGTTCGGTGTGGCTATCATAGCATTCTATTGTTTACTGAAAATGTGGCAATGTAAGAGAAGAGTAAACTGTTTTCGCCCAACCTTTTTTCTAGATAAAAATTTAACAGCACATGTTCTTACATTTATTTTCTACCTGCCCTTCATTTTTTTTTCTACTTGATATAGGATTTTTGAGATTCTTAAGTTATGTTCACCCATGGGTTATTTTGATCATAAACACTTTACTGTCCTCTTAAATGATTAGCTGGAGATCACTATCAGTAACAAGTCGCCAATATATTAAATCTGCTTTACTTGTTAGAATATGAATCAGTAACATAATCTGATAATTGGCTGATATGCCCTTGTACGATGCATTAGTATAAAGAAGCTCATCTACTGTTATTACAATAATTCATCTGTTTTCTTGAAAACACATTTGATGTCTTCTCTGAGCAAATTCTATTTTGAATAATTAACAATGTGTCAGATTATGTGTTCTTGCCTCAATTAGGGGCGATCATGCTAAACTATGTTTTTGTTAAGTTCTACGTTTGGTTAATGGAAGCTTACACTGTCTTTCAGTGTGAGTATCAAGAAACATGTGAATAGTGCAACTCAAGATGGGATTGATAATACACTTTACTGTATCATTTTCTATCTCGAGAGCTTATGAAAAGTTATGTCCTACATGTTCTGTTACTTCTTTATATGTTTCATGTGTCTGTGTTTTCTCATTATCCTGGATTTAGGGAATACAACTTCTCATTGCAATGATGCCACAATCTTTCAGGACATTCAGTATTACTTGTAGTTTGTATATTATGCTACACTCATTTTATATCTTATATCGACAGTTGAACAGAGTCGTCAGTGATCCAAGGAACACTGGAGTTATTGGTGATAGAGGATCTTTTTCTAGAGAAAGTGAGTATTTTTGCTTCACTTTCAATCTGATTTCCAGAAAGCATTTGCTTGTGTGTTGTTTTTCACCGATTCTTATCAGTTACAGATTTTTTTTCCTTCTTTCGTATTTTAGGTTCTTCAACTGCAGAGTGGACTCAGGATGGAGACTATTCAAATTGGATTGATCAGCAAATATTAGATGCTGAAAATATCCAGGAGAGTAAGAGATGGTGGTCGCAACCACGATCATCATCGTCCCAACTTTCAGAACCGAAACCACTGTACAGAGCATCTTCATACCCTCAACAACAACAACAACCCCTACCTCACCAGCAGCAGCAACCGAGGCAGCAACAATATAACCGGGAGTCAATCCTTCCACCCAGTCCACCTTTTGCTTCCTATGATTCACACGGTGGACGATCTCAGTCATTTTCAAATCTTACGCGGCATTTAAGTATTCCATCTCTTGATTCTGGACTCCAGCTATCTGATCCAACTCTTGCCCCTTATTTTGATCCTCTGCGGCATTTGAGAGGACCAGGTCATGGATTGCAATATGGTCCTAATTCTATAATGGGTCAGACGAGAAACGATTTGCTGAACCACACAGGTCTGTTTTCCAGTGACAATATGCTACCTAACATGCTTCTGCAACAATTATCTTTGCCGAGCAATTTGATAGCTTCACAGATATTATCGCATCATCAACACAGATTGCCACACATCCAACCATCTCGTCTCCGTTTCTCGCACTCGCAAAACAATGTGTTCAGTCCTCATGGTTCCCCTCCGCAAATGAGACCTGATCCTCGAGATAATAGATTGAGAGCATCGCAAAAAGGAAAGCATCATATGCGATTTTCTCACCAGTCTTCAGATATCGGCAATGCAAAGGGTGATAACAGATGGGCACCACAGATTAGATCAAAGTACATGACACCCGAAGAGATCGAAAGCATTTTGAAGATGCAAAATGCAGTGAGCCACAGCAGTGATCCATACTTATCTGATTATTATCACCAGGCTTGTCTTGCAAAGAAATCAGCTGGGCAGTTCAATAACAGTTTTTTCCCGCCAAACATCAAAGATCTGCCTTCTCGGTCACGCAGTGCTAATGAGTCGCATGTCGATGCGGCCGGGAAGTTTCTCTTCTCGTCAATTCGTCGGCCTCGTCCTCTTCTTGAAGCTGACATGCCATCTTATGGAGATGGCTTGCATGACCGGAAGTCCGTCGTGAAGCTGCTTGAGCAGGAGCCACTTGTTGCTGCTAGAATCACCATCGAGGATGGTCTCTGTCTCCTCCTCGATATAGATGACATGGATCGTCTTTTGCAGTTCAATCCTCCACAAGATGGTGGGCTGCAACTGAGGTGGAGAAGACAGATTTTGCTGGATGGACTTGCAGCAACTCTCAATCTTGTTGATCCACTTGGCTCCGGTAGAGAGGGGCATTCTGTCGGCCTCGGTCCAAAGGATGACATTGTCTTCCGCCGCATAATCTCTCTTGCCAAAGGCCGGAAATTCATCTCGCGCTACCTTCAACTTCTAACCCCCGGCAGTGATCTTGCCCGGATAGTCTGCATGGCTATTTTCCGACATTTGAGGCTTATATTTGGTGGTTTGCCATCGGATTCCAGTTCATCAGAAACGGTGACCGATCTAGCAAGAACAGTTTCCTTATGCCTGAATGATATGGAACTCAGCGCGCTCAGTGCTTGCCTAGCCGCCGTTGTCTGTTCATCTGAACAACCGCCTCTCCGCCCCATTGGAAGTGAATACGGTGATGGAGCCACCATCGTTGTAAAATCTGTTCTCGACAGGGCAACTCATCTGCTAACACATCCTCATGCCGCCGGCACGTATAGCATTCCTTGCCGGACTCTGTGGCAGGCATCATTCGATGCTTTGTTCGGGCTCCTGACCGAGTCTTGCCTGAGTAAATACAACAGCATCATGCAAACACTGATGATCGATCATGCACCGAACGATTCCATCCTCGGATCAGAAGCCACCATACTAATGAGCAGGGAGATGCCCGTCGATCTGTTACGAGCAAGCCTTCCTCATACGAGCGAGCACCAGCGAAAGGTGTTGATCGACTTTGCCCAGAGACTGATGCCAGTTACAGCCTTTAGTGAATATCGAAGTGTCCCGGGGTCTGAAACATCTGAATCTGTTCCCAGTTGATGCTTGGTTTCTCCTCTAAGCTGTTGGTCGACTGTTACCTATTTATGCTATAACATCGATCGGACTTGCGCAATTGATACCTGTAAGTCAGCTTCGGCGGAGATAAATATCAGTGCTATTGAAATGTCAGATTGAAAGATGCACAAACTCGTCCCGGGTAACTCCTCCCTCCTTGTTTTAGTGAAGCATTTGGGAGATGTCTTCATTCTGCAACTTATTTCTTTCTGTGCTTTGTGTTTACTATATATGGTGCATTTGGTCAGCACTCGGATAAGTGATTTGCTTCCTTTTAACTCTTTGGGTAAAATTTATAGTTATTTCAAGGGAGTGAAAGGGATGAAGTTGGAATTAAGAGTATAATTTTATCTCTTCATAACTTCCATTTCAATCTTTGTTCTTCTCATACTTTGTGTTTTTTTTTAAAGTAAAATTTTATAATTAAACATCATAAATAAAACCCGGACAAGGAAATAACAACAAGATGATGGAGACTCTCCTATAACTAAATCGTATCCGGTAAAGTCGGGAGAAAATATCTTAATTTATCATAGTTGTGAGGCTGACCGTGTGAGGCTTCTAACTTTTGCCAAATTCTATAACCAAGCTATATAAAGGTTTTTGCTTCACCTTTTATAATTTGACAATTATCATTTTAACCTTCATAGATTTTAAATTCCTTGCATTTCACTCCTATAATGATGATTTTAGATTAACATCTCATTATGAAAGAGTGTAAATTGACATTTTCAAATGTTGAGAGGACCAATTAAAGTAAAATTTTCTCAACATAAAGAGTATCTATCCAAACTAATCCACGAACCATTTATATCTATCCAACTCAAATCTCTTTGGTCCCTCGATCACAAAGTTTCTAAGATGGTTTTACTTGCATCTCTAGCCCCTCATAGCTAGCTCTTCTAATTTTGACACAGTTTGAAGGAGATGAAGCTCGATATCTAACATTGTACACTCGACAATATCGAGCTTGGGGAACCCCAAAAAGTGGATCCATCACACAAAGTTGTCTCCGACAAAGCGGGTCAAATGTGGCTTCATGCCATGATCTACAAACAAGGGGGACCGCGATGAACATGTCCTTGATGGTGAGGTTTTGAAAGATGGAGCCCCATTTCTCCCCCTTCATTCTATCATGATTTATAACTAATGAAGGTTTGGATAAAATATATATATATAAAATTATGATCTAGAAATTTGAACGAGAAGATAATGGAGATTTTATGCGATCATAAATTTTAAGAAATTCATTACAAGAATTTACTCACTAATTTGGAAAAATAAAACAGACAAAAAAATTGTAGTGGAAATATTTTGAAAAAAAAAACAGACATTGATTGAGAAATAAATAAATTGGAAAATCACATGTTGCCTTTTAGAATAGTTTTTATATTAAAAAAACAGAAAAGAAATCTTGATGTTGATATACACACGCAAATATAATTGAATAGAATGGAAAATCAAATTGTCGAAGTTATCTTGAAGTATTAAGACAATTCTTATTTATACTTTTTTTTAGAAAAATGAGAAAATTTATTTTGTTATATACATAAGCAAACAGTTTAGGAAAGCTATCGATTTACATTTCCTTTTCATAATAATTTCCTTATTTTTACTATATATATATATATATTAAATTTATGCGTTTGTTATTAATGACTGATATGAATTGGATAAGGGCAATATTGTTTATCCATTTTTTGTCAGTTACTGAGTAAGAATAGTTCTCACTAAAACAATGTGTTCTATTATATATCACATGCATTACTGAAATAAAACATTTAAATTTATATTAAAATTATTATTTAAAAAAACCATAATGATTAAAAATAATAATTTACTTTTGTGCTCAGTGATTTCCTAATAATTTTTCTGAAAGATATAATTAGTTTAATATAAAATGAAAGTGAAATCTTAAATTAATTTTTCAAAAATATATATTAAAAAATTGTGTATTAAAACTCGTTAAAATGGCACAAGCCTCAAATATTCAACAGGAACTCTTCATTCCAATTTGCATCAACAGAACAGCTGCGAAAGAGAGAGAGAAGCAGACGAGAAGGGACTTCTGTTCCATTTGGATTATAAATATCACTCGTTTTTTAGTGTTCTTGATTGAAAAAGTTTGGTGGAGAACTCGCAACTCACGAGGTTGATCACTGAGCTTCTTTCTCTTATCGTCTCCTTCGTTTTATTCCGAGCTTTCTGTTTCTATCGAAGCCTTTTTTTTTTTTTTGGTTTAGTGGATTTTGATTACTCGAGCTTTTTCATGAGGTTTTTGTTTGTGTTCTTTCTGCAAAAAAGAGTTTTTTTCATTATAAAATTCTGAAATTTGAGCTTTTTTGAGTGTAGATTCAGTTTTCTTGATGGTGTTTCTTCCTGTTCGATTAGTCGGTTTATATCATGATTTATCTCGAGCGAATTTAGGATTTTTTCCCCCCGTGATTGATGAGTTCGGCTTCTCAAAATCCTCACTTGGTGATAACTTTTTTGCTTAGGTTTATATATTTCAGTCAATTAGGGGGTCTTCACTTTTCTGCTCTGACAAATCTGAGCTCTGTCCTCTGTAGAACCCTAGTTTTCTGTTCCTCTTCGCATTCTGATTTCTTTTGTTGTGTTGTAGTGTGAAGTTAACACTATACAAACAATGAACCAATATGTACCTAATTGGGCAATGGAAGATGACTCTGGTTGCTTCACAGATCTCTATCCCACGAAAACAATGGGGTCAGATTCTGCCCTCTTCAATTCCTATCCCAAGTTTTTCAGACTCAAGTTTTAGTCCATGGATTTCTAATCTAGGGTTCTTCCATTCTTGCAGACTGGACAATGAGCTGGTGGAGCTCTTGTGGAGAAATGGGCATGTTGTGATGCACAGCCAAACTCACCGGCGTGCCACTGCCAACAACAAGAGTGATCAGTTTCAGAAACAAGAGCCATCTATTGGCAACTCCAGTAGCTCGATTCAAGAAGCTGAAACCTTGCCATGGTTCCAGTATCCCCTCGATGATCTGTTTGAGAGGGAGCTGTACTCCGAGTTCTTTGAGAACATGGACACTGATGAGATGAACAAGGACTTGATTGCAGAAGATGAGTGCCATAATGGCTTCACGCCATGTGCTCTGAAGCAGTCCACTATTCCTAGCTCTCAAGAACAACACACCATACCCCTTCCCACAGTGCATTGCTTGAGTTCTACTCCGCAGTCTTCGTGCTTGGACAACGGTGGTGGTCCTCTGTTCAAGGTAGCCACTGAAGAGTCTACGAGGATGACTTCTGGATCGAGCATCTGCGGAAGCAATCAAATTCGAGCCTACACTGATCCAGCCAATTCTTTAAACAATGATGAAGCTAGAAATGTCACAGGATCATTGAAAGAGGACAGTGAGATGAGATTACCATTGAAGAGAACTCACTCAAAGGCGCATGAGGGCACTGTAACTTCATCGTCGGGTGGTTCTGGATGTAGTTATGGAAGAGCAGGACAGCCAAATGCGAGTAGCCAAAGCCACAAGAGGAAGGCAAGAGAGGTGGAATATTCTGGGTGTCAAAGTGAGGTATTCTCTTAAGAAATGAATTGACTGTAATTTCTCCTATTAAGTTTTCCTTAGTTCCAATGAGTTGGATGATGTTTAAGATTGCAGAACTTGCAGGAAGCCGAGTATGATTCGATCAAGGCAAACAAATCAACTCAGAGACCGACATCTAAACGCAGAACTCGTGCAGCTGAAGTCCACAATCTATCTGAGAGAGTAAGATGGGTCAATTCTCAGGGCATGCTCATTTTCATCTCGGTCCTTACGAAGTTGTTAAATTGTGTAGAAAAGAAGAGATAGGATTAACGAAAAAATGAAGGCTTTACAGGAACTCATACCTCATTGCAACAAGGTAAGTAATCAATATTTCGTAAATCTAATTCACTGATCAATGCATCACAAATTAAGTCTAAATTAAATTTGGTTGCATATCAAACAAATGGATAAGTGTTAATGCTTCCGATATATGTAATTCATAATCTCAGACAGACAAAGCCTCAATGCTTGACGAGGCAATTGAGTACCTGAAGTCACTTCAACTACAAGTTCAGGTTTGATATTTCCATACTTTTGGCATTCTTTGTTCAACATATTATAGATCATAACGTGAATGTATCATTAATCGTGCATCAGATGATGTGGATGGGAAGTGGCATGGCGTCGATGATGTTGCCCGGTGTCCAACAATACATTTCAGGCATTGGAATGGGAATGGGTCATGTTTCGACGCCTACTATTCCTAGTGCAGTTCAACTACCAAGAGTTTCAATTGCTAACCAATCAGTAAACTCAACTTTCAGCTCAAGCCAGACCACAACATTCCCCTCCCTAGCCACAAGTTCAGTAAACTGTTCGAATCAGCTGCAGAATAATCGTGTTCCTGAATTGTATGCCAGATATCTTAGCATGCATATGGTGCCTCCTCATCAGGTTTCTAGCTTAATTTTGCTCTAAATATCCTTCTTTTCATGTGTGGATTTCTCAAAAACGTCGATCTATCCAGGCGATGAACTTTTGTACATATGGATCTCACTTATTACAACAGAATCAGTCAGCAACGACACCTAATAGCAGTCCCCTAACTAAAGCTGTAGGGAAACAATAAATCCAGTAAGTTGGACTTGCGATCAATGTCTCCCGGAAATCTGGAACAAGTCCAATCAATGAACGAGGATGATTTGATGATATCATCACATGCTAATCTCTGGACAACTTGATCAACCTGATTCTGTAATTAAGTTTATAATTAGTCGGAAGACTGCAAGTGATCACTGATATACCAACTTGTCCTTGGAAGCCTTCGTCTTCAATTTGAGCTACAAACTCAAAACAAATAGATGCAATGCATTTGTGATTCTATCGTGTAGAGAATCGACATGAATACTGATTTTTTGTTTTCCACAAAACAATTGCCAGTCTACTCTTGTTGATTGCGGAAAACACTGCAGCAGCTGTATTTTTGTACATTCTTCTTATGGAAGTATACTCTTTGGTACAGCGAAAACAGCAATGCGATGTTGTGCATTATCAATTTTTCATCTCGTCGGTCTCTCTGTTATTAGTCAGGGTTTTAACTCAAACTAAAACCAAAACTTGTTTCTATGCAGATTGTTGCATTAATATTCATTGAGGTGATATGATAATATGTAGGACAAGTTACCTTATTCATAGGCACTTGTACTTCTCCTCAACCATTGCAAAGGCAGGATCATTGAAACAGCAACCTATTTTTAGCAATTTACAGAATGTTAGTTATCATCTGCAAAAAAGCATTTTCTTTAGGAGAATCTGCTGTTAGAGTGACCAATTGCAGAAAATGCTTCTGAAAAACTATTTGAATATTGCATTATTTGATGTGAAATCTGTGGGTGAAAGGATCTAGGAGAAGAAAACTTAGGACGAGATCTCGAGGTGCATCATCTACTGTTCGATACCAAGACGACATTACATTCGTAACCGCGTAACTGCTCTTCCATTTTTTTTATAATAATTTCACTAAATTTTCAAGTTTGAACTAGATTTAAGCTTGATAAATACTTGAATAAACAAATCTCAACTCATTTATATCACTGACATGGGGCATTCTCCTTCTCGAACATTAAGTCCACAACTTTTACATCGACTAAACTCATCTTTCAATACCATGTGCCCTCATTCTTCAAAATTAAATCCACCGCCTTCGTGGAGAACTCCGCGAAAGAGACTCGCACCTAAGTTTTGTTCCAAGTAGGATCCGAGGCCAAAGTCGCACGCGCAATCAACAAATGTAGGAAGGAGATTGAGCTGAAGGCATAGCGGTGTCCCACCGAGAATCCCACCATTGAATACTCGACCTAAATCATTGCACCATATCCCCCCTTCAATCCACAAATGGGGCAGCAGACAGCTCCTCTGCCCTTGTTTTCTTCTCCTTTACTTGATGTTGCAAGCTTGAGACTGACCGATGCTCGCCGCTGTGCCGCAGGGCCCTCCCAAAGAATTAATAAGACATGGCCACAGCTGATGTCTTAATCATATCCCTTGAGCGCCAACTCTATCCTCAATTTAGATCCTTGTGATCCAATTGGTCCTCCTCAGATTTTGTTTCCTCATTTTGTTTCTCTTGCTTGTCCGTTTGTCGCTTTAATCTCTTGTAACTTTAATAACTTATAATATAATTAGAGATATATATACGGCAAACCTTCATTGTCTTATGTATTAATCTAATCCTAATCTCTCTCTCTCTCTCTCAGAAGATATTTATTTAATACATTTATATTTAATAAAACGTTCAAATATGGAGGTGATTCGCGCCCTACATAAACTTTTCGCTAGTGTAATATATTAAATAATTAATTATTATTGTTATTGTTTTTTTTATTTTATTGCATGATTAGATCTTGTTGAATGTTGCTCGTGTTGCGAATGAGAAGCCGACATGGAGGGGCCCACATTCCATTAGGGTTCTATTAGTGTCATTTAATCATCGACCGTCTCCTCTATCCTCATAAATTGCCTCATAAATAAGATATACGCGTTGAACGTTCAATTAATTAGAGGTGATAACTTATTATAATAAGATAAAATATTAATTTATGATACATGTACCCTTAAAAAAATCCTTCTGACTATTTTGACTATCCACTATAAATCAATTTCATAATTTATTTTGTTTTATATTAAGAGAGCGTAATTCTTTTTTATTTTAATAAATATAATATGTACAACCGTGCACACATATATAATAAACAAACGGAGAGATAATTTTTTATTAAAAAAACAGAAGGATAACTAAAATAAATATAAAAAAAGTGTAAAAATCAAAATGGTCCCAAATTAATAAAAATATCAGATTAACGTTTATTTTTTTAAAAAAAATAATTTAAATGAGCACTCCTATTATAATTTTTAAAAAAAAATATTTTAAAAACTAACCAATAGATATTAAACTATGTTCATTTGAAATGTAACAAGTGTCATAAATTTTTATCATTTATTTTGTTAGTTAAAATATTATTTTAATTAAATTACCATTCAAAAAAAAATAAATTGAAATATTATTTTAATTAAATTATCATTTAAAAAAATAAAATCAAAATAATATAAAGTAATCATGATAGAAACTAACAATTAACTTTTAGATGTTGTAAAAATTAACTAACTTTTACACGTTAGAGTAATCACTTATAATTTTTATATAGTCAATCATATTTTATCAATCATTTAATTTAAAATATAATAACTATTGTGGAGTTTCTATATCATTAAATATTATTTTAATTAATGTTAGAATATTTCACTTCAATTGAAATTGGACACACATATGACAACAACAAAAAAAACAAATGATTACCGCTCATTTGATTGAATAAAAAAAGTGATAGATAGGACAACAATAATTAACTAATTATAGTTAAGTCATATATATATATACAATCACACATAATTAGCAAGAAATTTATTTTAAAATTTTAATTTATTTTAAATTATAATTAAATTATAAATGTTCAATCCAACGTAACTAAGTCCAATCAAACCCAAGTCAGACCAATATAACAAGTGCATGTTTCCCTAACACACATGCAGTTCAGTTTAGACCAGTTTCGGTTTAGCTCATGGCTTGACTCGAGCAAACTCCACCCATCTTTCGAACCATCAGGTTGGCCAGCCTACTGCAGCATTATCGCTACCTTCGTGACTCGGGTTACATATCTAAAGATTATCGTTACTTTCATCTGGAATTGGTTACCAGTGTTATAGGTAATCTCAAAACCTGGATCCATCACCTAATCTGAACTCATGTATGACCTTCCAGGCCAGCCGCCATCGCCGTCGCCACCTCCACCGAAACTGCCAAAGCCAGACCCAGAATCACTGACCCGGCCCGAACCGGAGTTTCCGAAATCACCAGAACAGCCAGATCCGGAACCACCAAAGTTCCTGCAATTGCTAGCGCATCCTAAACCATCAGAATTACTAAAAGCTGGAATTGTCGAGCCGCCCTGAACATGAACTACTAGATCATCGACCAAAACTGGAACCACCAAACCTACTTGGCGAACCTGAATCTGACCCACCAAAGGAACCAAACCCAGAATCAGAGACTCCAAACCTGTCCATTACGACCAAAACCCGAGCCACCCATTCGGCCACTTCCATGAGAATCGAAACGACTGCCACCCGGGACATTAGACATGTCTTCTCCCGCGCCCTCACCGGTAATCTTCGGGAGCTGAAGATTAAAATGAAGATTATTTTCATTTTCTACTCATAAAGAGAGCTGATACCAGTTCATAAACACTAATCAGGAAAAAAAACCATAATGAAAGTTTTATTGTTTCATACAAGCAATTCTCTTAATCAACATTTTTTTTATTGTTCCAGGATTTCCCTTTCTAAATTTTGATTTTTGAAGGTATTAAATATTACTCATTAACAGACACATAATTAAATTATAATCTTGAGGCAGGAAAATTCACAAGTAGAAGTAATTTACCTCAATAAACCTGAATCCTAACTCTCTTTCAATGCCTCTAACAAGACAATTTTGCTCATTTTAATGAATGAGAATTGCACTACCCTTTTTGCCTGCTCGTCCAGTTCGACCAGATCTATGAACAAATAGCTCAGAAGTGTTGGGAGCCTCGTAATGTATCACCTGGCCAAGGAAGGAAGCAATGGTTGATAAAAATCCTATAGAAATATTCCATAAATACGCAAAAAGCGCAACGGGAAAACTGACTAGATCCTTTCTAGAAGATCCGTGCAAAGGAGAAATCATATACTAAGTATTGTTAAAAAGGAATTCTACCTTTGTTGCATGAACACGAACTCCCAACAGCTAGAATTTTAGTACGATCAAACGTTCGCGCCACTTTCGGTATCCACACGAACAC
>JBBPFP010000032.1:2728199-2738606 GCA_037974795.1 Kaempferia galanga
TTTCCTTCGCATAGATCTTCTGGAAAGTATTAGATGTTTTATTTTTTCCGCTGTGCTTTTCTGTGTGGTTGGCGATCTAGTTACTTACAAGATTTGTAACGATGAACTTTGTTCTATCTTCATTTGATTTCGATCAATTTAGAATTGTGGTTCTTTTTTTACTTGGTTAGAGTGGTGGAATGAGTTTTTGACTAGTTATCCTTTATAGAGTTGCTATTTTTCTGTTATTTATACATATGTATTTATCAATTTTGTAAGAGTTTTACTAAAAAGATATAATGAGCAATTTAATATATTTTTTTTCTCTTTTAAAGTTATTATAAAAAAATAATAAAAAGATAAGAATATTATTGTCTTTTTCACGTTTGAGTTTTAGTCGCAAGGGACTAAATGTTAGTTTTTAAACAAAAGGAGTTAAAATACAACTGGATAGAATATATTAGGGGTTAAAAGTATTTTAACCTAAAAAATTATAGATAAAATTTTTTTAAGACAATTGATGTAGTGTAAATTAAAGCAAATGATTTATTTTAAATTTAAAAAAAATAATAATAGAAAAATTGATATGGATGCCTAATTACATCATCCTGAATGGAATATAACTGAGAGAGAATGTAATTTCAATATTCCTGCACCTGCCAAACAATTTGCGGTGGAATGCGTAGTGGATGATGAGCATCTCGTGCCTTTCGTTAGGAACCTCCTTTACATTTTTATTTTATTTATAATTCTCATGTACACTTAAAAATCAATCTATTTCATCATATATTAAAGGGCACCTATTTTACTATTTTTTCCTAACAAAAGAGATTTAATCTTGTTCATGGTCATGCCAAATCCCCTCTATGGCTGCGATTAAATTTGTCCTCTTACTGCGATCAATATTAATATTAGGATCAATAATATAAATTTATCATATATTTTAAAAATAATTAAATATATATTCTGAATAGCTACATCATATATAGCGTTAATAAAACACTCAACATTACGAAAGTATGACAACTTGTTGAACAAGTTAGTTCATTTTTTACATGTTTAAATTATGTTGCGTAGTTAATGTATTATTTGTTAATTAATTACTTTTTTATTTTTTATATAAATACGGTATATTATTATAAAATTAAATTTTTTAAGTTGGTGATAAGTTAAGAAAGGTGTTTCTATTTCCTAAGTAAACATCTTACTTTGCTTTAAGACGCTAGTCCACATTAATTGATGATCTTGAACAATTATATCAAATTAAATTATCAGGTATGAAGAAAGTTATGCTCAAATATGTTAAGTTTCGACTCCATAATCTTATGTAGTGACTTTTTATGTCTTAACTATCACATCACCCTGAAGGGACCTAATAAAGTGGATTATGTACCTTGATCATTGATCACATATTCATATAATAAATGATGTTCATGACTTTTTATAGACAGTGCTCAATTAGATAGAAAATTTACTAGATTTTATTTGAAAGACACTGAATTCAAGAGGAATTATACCTCCTTTTAAACTTTTTTACATATATTTTACCACGTATTTTTAAAAACTATATGCACAGGTAATGTGTCATATATACTTAATTTTAGATATTTTGTATCTAATAAAATGGATTATGTAATTTTATTAAGTATGTATATTAATGATCTTAATTGATATATTGTAGATAGTGGATAAAAAAATACATTAGATTTTAATTTAAATATGCTGAATTTAAGAATATATATATATATATATATATATTGAACTGTTTTATTTAAATTTTATCACGAGTGTGTTCTAAATTAGTGAGTTGGCGTAAAGTTTAAATTTTATATAAAAAGTGGAAATATTTTTTTTTTTTTTAACACGGAGACTGAATATAGACTTCAAACTTTACGTAAGAATTTTAAGACCATTTTAATTGATAAAAGAAATATTTGTACATGTAGGGGTAGAATAGTCCATAAAAATCACTAGGAGAAGCAAACAAAATTTGTTAATATCAGAGACAACAAAAAGACGCCTTTTTTATCCATCTCTCTCCCCCCACTGCAGCCACCGCCGTCGGCGCCGCCGAGCATGACCACCTCCTCCGCCTCATCGCGAAAGGTACTCTTTTTCCTCCGCGTTCTTCTTTGTATGCCCCTTCGTTTCCCCGTCGATCATCACCTCCGGTTCCTTCATCTCCCGATGGTCAATTTCTCGTGACACATGCCTTTCGATCTCAGGCTTTGAGCAAGATCGCATGCAATAGGCTCCAGAAAGAGCTGGTGGAATGGCAAGTCAACCCCCCGGCCGGGTTCAAGCACAAAGTCTCCGATAGCCTCCAAAGGTTGCAGCTTGGTCTTCCTCTCTGCTTTCTGGTTCCTTTCGCGCTTTCAGTAATTCACTGGATTTTTGGCTTTTTTTATCCTTCCAAAAGGTGGGTGGTTGAGGTGATCGGCGCACCCGGGACGCTGTACACGAACGAGAAGTACCAGCTGCAGGTCGATTTCCCGGAGCATTATCCCATGGAAGCACCGCAGGTAAGCAAAATTTAGGTAGGGGTGTTTGTGCCCCTTCGAGATGTTGTTAATTAGGGTTGTGATTGAGTGAGTTGCCTTCAGGTCATATTCTTGCACCCCGCGCCTCTTCATCCGCACATATATAGCAACGGGCACATATGTTTAGGTAATTCTCATGTTTCTATAAGCATTTAGTGGAAGCACAAAGTTTGCCTAATACATTCCTTCCATGAATGGATCATCTTTATTTTTGTTCTACTACAACTTGCAAGAATGGCATCTTGCCATTAAAAATGTGTGATAGATTACGTCCCTTCTTTGCTAGTTTTCGTATACTCTTTTCTGAGTTATTTACTTTTCTGTTGCTTGTATGAAAAGTTTCAATATGGCCATTACCTGAGTCTGGATTGGCACTTAATCATAACTTTTTTGGGATTGAATTCTATTCCACTCTTGATCAATCTTTCCTTTCTCCTAGTCCCTGACTTCCATTTGTATTAGAAGGCTATATAGTGACATTAACTCCAAAAATGATCTATTCTAATGCATTGTGTTACTGAAACTATCATCATGATCATCATCAAGTCGTGTTTGTCCAACTATTTGAGGTTGGCTACATGAATTTTATCCCTCGATTAAATTTTACCCAAAGCTATATCAGTTATTAATCATTTTATCTCCTACACAGTCCCCTAATGTATGCATCATCTTCCTTATCATATTATCATTGTTTCTGTTATTATTACTATTTTTTATTGATGTTAACACATGAGTATTATTACAATGCAATTGTTTCCATGGAAGAAACGTACACAATAATAAACGATCTTAGACTAATAAGTAATAGTATGAGTGTCCTTAGCCTACAATTGAGAAACAGTGTGCATTTCTCAAGCTGGACGAGTACACAAGTTATGCCTTATCAAGTTAGAAACAAGGAGTGTAAAATGTCTATGTTTAAAGCTCTAAATGTTGATCTGTAAGACGACGCTAAATGAAAATACACGAAAATACAATATCCTTTCACCCTACAGATGTAGGTTAAGATGAATTATCTGCTTGGTATGTGAGATAACTTCACAAGATGTAGAAATATCTGTTTTTTAATCTTACCAAACCAAATCAGGTTTCAATAGTTTAACAGTGGACTGTATCGAAGAATTTTAAAGAGTATAGTCTCATTGTATTGTATGCAGCCATCATGGTAAAGCTAGACTTGTTAGTAGTCAAATGTAGACGGAATTGTTTTGTAATAGTAGACATTGTTCTAAGGCCCTTGCATTGTCAATATATTTTGTGCTCTGTATCATGTTGCGTATTGGAAAGCTCCAAGAGAATGGAATTGGCTTTACAGCATTATAATGTCTTGTACCTTCCTTTATTTTTTTACTGCAAACTGGTGGTGGTGCTAGGTCTAGATTATTTTTGATTTGGGATTTCTACAGCTTATTGGTAGGATTTAGTAAATTTTGATTTATGCATTGTGTTTGAATATGAGAAACACATATCATTCATTCTTCACTAGGAAACTCGACACATTTTTAACTAATTCCTCCTGTCAGATTACATGTCTATGTCTGTTTTAGTACTGAAATGCAACAGTTTGAAGTCCATAACTATGAACCTTATATGTGCTGGGAATTCATCAGACCACGCATCTATGTAAGTTAATCGCGGAACGAAGTCTGATATTCCTTTATTAGTTATTGCTAGAACAACAGGAAGATGGTCTTGGTTCTTACGGATAAAAAAATAGCAGTTTACTTGCACTATAAGGTTATTTAACATACTGCTTTTGCTATAACCTTATATTCCTAGATAAATCCTTCGGTATACGTCATTCGTTTTCATTTGTGAATGTGTGAAGAATATCATGAGATAGTTTCAAAAAGATTTATTATGGTAACATCTCGTATGGTGCCTTTCACAGATATCTTGTATGACTCCTGGTCTCCAGCAATGACTGTAAGCTCAGTATGCATCAGCATTTTGTCCATGTTATCCAGTTCGACAGTGAAGGTCTGTAACCACACTCCTCACATGTTAAATTACTAAGCTTTGCATTTTTATTTTCTAACATTGCTGGTGAAATCTATCTTGCCATTGTAGCAACGTCCACCAGATAATGATCGATACGTGAAGAACTGTCGGAATGGCCGATCTCCCAAAGAGACCAGGTGGTGGTTCCATGATGACAAAGTATGATGCTACTGATGCTGATACTACTTACTACTTCAACAGCGTTTCTGAAAATGGCATGTATCATTCTCATTGGTCTGTGATTTGCCTTAAACAAGTTTTTAATGTTAAAATTTACTTTTGCATGTAATTATGAAGGGAAGATTTACCTTGGCTGAAATGAATACATTATGATGACTTTATGGGATTAGAATTGTTTTTGCTCGTGTTCATTGTTTTTTTAAGTTATAACTCTTGGTAAGATTGTTCAAAATTGTAACAAAGATGTGCTTGAAAAATGTTTTTTTTTTCTGTTTATTTGGAAGGAAAAATATGAAGAAGAAAGAAAATTATTTGTTAAATAGTTAGTTTGGATGGTCAAAAAGTTCGAACCACAGCAATGTTAGGTTCAAATATTCTTTTTAAATTTCTAACGTCGTTGAACTTATTCGGTTCAAACATCAAAAGAGGGTTCTAAATTAACATAAATATCATATTGACGTTCTTTAAAAGAAAATAAATCCCCTTTTAAAACATAAACGCCTCGTATTTCAAAAATACCCTTGCATTTAGTGATGTTATACGGTATAGAAATTAGTTAGTAGCTTTATATGTTAGTTTTTATTCGATGATTATTATATTTTATTTATTTGAAATGTAATAAATTTTTAAATATTATAGAAGCTATCAACATATCTTTTACCCACTCGAATGATCAAATAATGTATTATAAAATATTAGTTGCTAACTTATATATATTGTAGAAGTTAGATGTTAATTTTTTACCATTATAGAAACTAGTTGTTAGTTTCTATACAATCGAATGATCAAATATTATAAGGATATTTTAAGTATACTATTTTAAAATGGCACAGAGGTACGTCATTTGACTTTAATAATAAAAAAAGAGGACTCATCTGATAAAAATACAATGATAGAAAGGTACCTCCTACAGTATGTTGTCCATGGGTGATGTGCATGAGCGTCGCTCAGGATAAAAAAAAATTATATATATTAAAAAAATCGATGATTTAATTAGTTCATTTATTATTATATTTTAATAAATTTATGTTAGATATTTAAAAATATTTATTTATTGGAAAAATGTACAGCAAGGATACTACTGAACTCCTTAATACAATAATATTCCTTGATCGATTATCCATTAATTCTTGGGGGCTCGATTTGATTAAAAAAATTCGACGAGCAACAAATTAAAAAATACTCCTAATGAGTCATCCACTAGCTTAGTATTTTAATTAGACCAATCATCTATTAATAATTTTTTTATTAATTTACTGGAGCGGAATTCGATTTTAGATACTTGAAAATTTGAAAAGTATCTACTGGTGATCCGTCGCCCCGAGATTGATCAATTTAATTTTTGCCGCTTGAGAAAAATAAGAAAATGAACTCCAAGAACCACCATCACGTGCTTTACTATTCGAGCCTTATATGTAAGCATCAGCTCACAACTCTATGACAATTCTCTCCTGAACTCAATCATCCAAATTCAATCAATCAAGTAAAATAGTCACGTATACTTGAAAATATTGAGCAGTGGTTGCCAAGCAATTTACTTACTTGCTGTGCTAATAAAAGGCCTAAATGAAAGTGAAACCCACTGTATGAGTTGTAGCTTCTACTACAACCAAACAGTGACCTTAACAAGATCAAACTGCAAGTAAACCGCATTCGAGATTGGTTTTATGAGTTATTGTATGAAAACCTTGGTCTCTTCCATCGATGTGGGCTGCTACAGCAATCTATTGCTACAGTGAGAGATCGAAGCAGTCAAGCAACAATGCAAATGGCAGGACGGAAGAGAATAACGAGCTGGATTGGGAAAAAATGTGACCCATCTCATCAGCGGCCCATGGAATTCGATCTCTATCCTTCTGTTGGAAACCAAAGCAGAGCGAGAGACCTCAAAAGCAGCGCTCCTTTTATTGCTCTTCTGAGATTCCGCCCTTTCTTCCCTATCCATAATTCAGCATCATATCAATCCTTGCACCGCACTAGTTTCATCCACCACCTGCGCCTTTCCAATCTGAGAGCCACCATGAAGTCCCAACAGCAGCAGCATAAGAAGAACACACTCAAGAAGCAGCAGAGCTTGGTGAGGAAGAGGAAGCCCCACTTCTTCAAAGTCCTCCTCGGCGACTTCGCCCACCACCTGGCAAGCTCCTCCCTCATCTATCTGTCTGGATGTGCTTCCCCTGTGGCGCTTTGATTTCTATTTTACTTGCTCTTTGAATCTGCTGCAGAGGATTCCCCCAATGTTTCTGAAACACATTCCAGCTCCAGACACAGAGTCCAAAACTGTCATCTTCCTTCGCGGCCCCAGCGGAAGCAAATGGAGTGTGGAGCTGAGGAGAAGCATGGAAGGCACGTTCCTTGCCTCCGGCTGGGGCAAGTTCGTGAAGGATCACTCTCTGAAAGAATGTGAGTTCGTAGTCTTCCGGTACGATGGCAATATGCACTTCACCGTGTTCCTTTTCGACACCACTGCGTGCGAGAAGGAGGACGCTTTTGCAGTCAGACGGTGGAAGCAGCCGTGGAAGACGAGAGGTCGCCGGCCGAAGGAGGAACCTGTGGAAGTTAGCAGCTGCTCTGTCAAGCAGGAAATTACGAAACACGGAGAGGAGGAAACTAAATCAGTACAAATCCAGCCTTATTTACCTGCTCAAGGTAACAATTGCATATATGAAACTCCAATCAGTCATTGGTTCGGTTCATGGAATAACAATTCTAAAATATCAGAATAAGCATTATATCCCTGTGATGGATATAAAGAATAGCTAATAAGGCTTGCAAGGATAATACAAGAACAATTCTTCCTGGAATAGCCATTCCCGAGATTGATATAGAATAGCTGAGACGGATTAGAAGGATAAATCAAACTTAGTATCTGAATGCATGAAAAATCATTCTGTCAGACTTGATCTGAATGGAATAGCTATGCATGCAAAGCAAGCATAATGTGAGTTCTTGCCTGAAGTTAACTCAGCTTTATGAATTGATTGTGTGCTTATACAAATTGAGAGGCTAAAACATGGATTTGATTGAATGCAGAAAGATGTGCGGCATTCCCTGATCCTATCTGGAATGACAAGCTTACAATGGAAGAGTTTGAGCTTCCACTTAGTATGATTCGCAACAAAAGAAATTACAGGAGGCTTGGCATATCATCAAGAAGACATGTGACGGATGAGGAGAAGTTGAAAGCGCACCAAGTTGCCAATTCTTTCAGTTCTGCACTTCCGTACGCCATTATTCGCATCTCGACATCCACTCTTTTCAAGGGATACATGGTGAGTCATCCTTTTTTATTAAAAAACTATGAGCTTTCACAATCGTGTTTCCCGTGAGTTTAACTAGGTGGCTGGTTGCAGAATATGCCTACTCGGTTTTCACGGGAGCATCTCCCACAGAATACGTCAAACATAATCCTCCATGACCCGATCGATAGGTCCTGGGTTGTGAACTACATTCCAAAGGAGAGGGGCAGCAAAATATCAAGAGGGTGGACGGCTTTTGCAAAAGCCAACAAACTTGAGGAAGGAGATTTCTGTGTTTTTGAGCTCGTTGGTAAGGTTGAACTCCAACTCCGTGTGCATATTTTTCGGGTGATTGAGGAAATTCTACCTATAGCTACAGTGCCAACAAGGTCAGAATAGGTCACATCCAATTCCCACTTCTTCAAGCTCCTTTGAATGAACTTGGCTTCCAAGCCATTGGAGGAACTATAGGATTGTAGGTGGGTGAAGAGGAGTGCCTTTCATGTGAACTATTATGTTAGATATAAAATGGTAGATTATCTACTAATACATGCTTGTGCATAATCCATCTGAAAAAAAAAAATCCTTCAGACTAGACTGTTAATGTAATGGAAGTAATATTTTTCTATTTTTGTTCATGTTTTTATTGTTCTTATCATGCATATCATATCCATGCTGATGATGTGTGAACATTAATCAATAGTTTGATGTAAATTCATTGGCATGATCGTTGAAAAATAACATTTGCAAAATCAAGAGTTTTGAGCACACTTGAAATTGGAATGTTACAATATATGACTTGCAGAGTGGATTTAGTAACCAAAACGACAGAACTAATTCTATCAATTGATTCTGAAGTTGGCATTTGAGTTTCCCATCATCTTTATGTTCCTAACGATAAATCTTAGCAAATTGGTAGCTTTATCCAAGTTAAACCTAACTTCCTAACTATGCAAGTTCAAACTATACAGTATCCCTCCAGCGTAGACGAAATAACCCATCATCTGGGTATCATGCCACTATCTGAGTCCTAAGTTATTCTCATGGCAATAAAACTAAATCAAAGACAACAACCTTCCAAATCAATCCTTTGAATCATAATAGAACTTAAATTTCATTTTCCTGTCAAAAATTATTCCGGTCGCTGGTCTCTCCATTTCTCAATGGAAGGAGGATGTTTCAGATGCTAAAGAATTAAATTGGAGCTGCATGCATATAGCAAATACAAAATAGACATAGAATCACTCTTTTAATGTATGTTCCCATCCGGAGTTCTTAACGCCCAATGCAGATACTCAAACCACAGCGACATACCCGGGATTCAAAGGGGATTCGATCAGTTTTCCATAATATAAATGCAGGAAAATCAACCGATCCAATGCAAGCCAACGAACGAAACCTCAAGCAAATCTCGGAAAGCATAAAGTGCAAGAGCGTACCTTTGGCGACCTTGAGCCGAGACGCCATTGGCATCCATGGTTCCTCCGCGGGGCGGTTTTAACCAGGAAATCGAAGGATTTGGGCGTCTTGTTGCGGAAATAGAGCCGGCGAAGCTCCATTGTGCAATGGCCCATATAGGGCCCAACCTGAGTCCTAGTGACTTTGAGCCCGGAACATAGACGATGAGACACACACCACCATTTCCGTACCATTTCCATGGCACGATGGCGCCGCTCGGTATCATATTAGTTTCTCAATCATATATTTAAAATTTAAAATCAATCATCCATTTTATTAAATTTAAATAATGTTTTTTTACTATTTTAAAATTTTTATTATCTTCAATTTTTTATTATTTTATTCTCTCTTTCAATTTTTTATAACCTAATTTAGTATTTTACTGATTTACCCTTACTTCCTCTTCTCCTTTTCACCGAAACATACAGCAGGCGTAGGAGGAAGAGGAAGCATACTCCTTCACTCCCATCTCCACTGCTCCACTCGTGAAAGAGAAATCCGAGTGCTTAACCAATCTGGTGGCCTTGGAGCTCCAACCGATTCTATCGTCTTGCATGCACTATCTCTCGACCAGCCGCTCACGCGAAGAACATCAGCCAACGCAACCGTGAAATGTTCTCACTAAAAAAATCTACAATATTGCTTCCACCAGACGACAATGGCAGCTTTGATATATCACCCTGTGTCATTAATATGGTGGAGGCTAACTTGTTAACCATAGTTCCTTTTTTGTGAAGATAGAAACTAAGAGCATCCCCAAGCTCTTTCGGAGCTCCTATGGAGGACATGGCGGAGCGGCTCCGCGTTTGCAGGGCCGCTTCCTTGTGAGTGTTTTTTTCTTTTAAATTATTTTTTTAATATTTGTTATTTAAATATTTATATTAATTAAAAAAATATTGAAGAATAAAAACTAGTAGAAGAAAAAGAGACGTTGAACAACGGCTAATTTATATTTAGTAGCTGTTGTTCAACGCTATTTTTTTTAATTAAAATAATTTTATAAATACATT
>JBBPFP010000032.1:2794979-2810674 GCA_037974795.1 Kaempferia galanga
TGTGCTCAGCCTGACTCAGTCCAGCTCAGCTCGCCCAGCCGCCACCTCAACTTGCAGCGTGCCAGCTCAGTCTTCTTTGACACACCAGCTCAGCCGTATTCCTATCGGTCCTTCCGGTCAGTTTCAGACAAGATCACAACTGTTGATGTTGATGACAGAGAATCCCGATCTCATATAATGGGACAAAAAGCAACAAAGAGGAAAAGCAAAGAAAGAGTAGATTTAATTGATGAATTGAATAAGACTATGTAACAATCAGTAGCACATTTGTAGGAGTATAATAATAGTAAAAAAGTGAATCAATTCATTAAACACACATCAACTCCTCGTAATGGATACACGAGAAATGACAGATGAATAATTTCAGAACCATCTAATGATAAGTGAGTAACTAAAGAAAAGATTGAATATATAATGAATTTGTTTATTTTATTAACTATTTTTAATTTTTAATTTTTATAATTTATCATTCTATATTTTATTAACGTGGTTTGTATTTCTATATTTAAATTTTGAATTTGTGAAACATTTATATTGTTGTATGTTGTATTATTTTTTTTTAAAAAAAATATATGTCTCCTGTTGTTTTAATAAAATATTATTATTAAATTAATTGTATATGTAAATAAATATTAAGTAAAAAATATTTATGAAAATATAGATGAAATATATTAAATTAGAAAATTAATAAGTATAATTAATTTTAGTTAAATGTAAATTAATAAAATAACAGAGGAACGTATAAATATTTGGTTGGTAAAATATTTAATAATAGAATTTAGAATATTTAAGAGTAAAATATTTGGTAGTTGGAATCCATAACTAGTTGAAGGTATATTTGATTGTAAAATTTAAAATATTTAAATAGTGAGATATTTGATTGAAAATATAAATACGAGGATAATAAATATTTAGGAAAAATATTTAATTTTGGTGTCGATGCTCTTTATTCTACGTTTAAATCTCCGAATCGGATGAGCTCTTCTGTCCAGGATACCTCAAGGGTTCCATCTCGCTCCGAATCGGATGAGCTCGTCTGTCCAAGATACCTCAAGGGTTCCATTTACATCTTGTCGCGCAGGAAGAAGAAAAGAATTGCACGTCAAGATTCGTGCAGGCGTCGGTAACGAATCGACGGACCATGGCCCTTTTCGATAATTGGTTATAAACTTCAATCTATTTTCTATAATTATCTACAGATTTTAAATATTTCTTTTAAAAATATTAAATTTGATTTTAACAGACATATAATTATAAGTTCATTAGTTTGGTAGCACTAATCGATTAAAAATTAACAGAAATTAAAAGTGCGATTTTTTTTATTTATACCATAAAAAAAGATACATCTCTTGTGAAATTGATCGGTTCCCATCTCTTATTATATACACGAAATACCTTTTATTTTAGACAGCTTAATGACTCAATCCCATCTCTTCAAGATGGTAGAACTTTAATTAGACTTGTTTTAAAATGATATATGTGGCAAAAAAAGGGCTCGCCCACAGCGCCTCCGCCAATCCATCCCTGGATCAACACGGAGGAGGTAAATCACATGTGACTACTAGCCATTGGTGTAAGTGGCCAATGCAAGGGGGAAGACATGTTTAAACGTGCCGAATTTTAATTCTATGACCTAATATGATAATACTCTATACCTCAACTACTGCACCGCCCGGAGGAGACCACTGCTCCGTGACTAATCTGTGAGCCTCTATGGAGTATGGCTAGCAGTTGGCTCCACATCAGCAGGCCCTTTGGCACAGCCACGGAGATGCTGAACATCTTCGAAGAGGAAGGAGGTTATCTAGAAAGGTTAGTGGTCCGAATGTAAGTTTCAATACAATTTACCTTATAAAAAAGGATTAATCGGGAAAAATCTAGACACCTAAAATCAGTGTGTATGCATTTTCGAGAGCTCATCAACAATAACTTTGATATATGTATGCATTTTCAAGATAAGAGTGAAATCATAAATCTAAACATCTTCAGCATCGATAAAAAGATAGTAATATTTGTTGTACCTGTGCAATTTTTAGTTCTAGTTGTGTAGTATAATACCGTGCATGAAATTATAACATGGGATAAGATGGCGAGTCGAAATCGACTCGGAGTTATGCTTTTGCACCATGGTTTCTTACAGAAAGGGAAAAAGAACAAACGAAGAAATAAAGAAAACAAAAGTTCTTGACGCACTCAGTTTCGGCCCTTGCGAAAAACAGAAGGGCGTTGCATTTAAGTTCCATGAGCCAGAACATCCTAAGATTGTTTTGGATGTAAGCCATTACAATCTAAAGCAATCTATTAGGAAGTTGAAGAACTTTGAGCTCATGATCTTCTTTGGTTTTCTTTGTGCATCGACTCTTTTGCAGCCATGTTCAGCATCATTTGCAAACCCAAATCAACGTTCTAAAATCCTTGGACCTCTATACTCTGCCCCACGCACGACAAGATCATCTGGCTTGCTCCCCCTCTCTTCGAGCCATGCATACTCCTCGTTCTTGCCTGACAGTAGAGTCGCATCACCTGAAACAGATATGGATTAGCAAGCCAATCTCAGGACAAGATCGGAGATCGATAGTTGATACCATTCTATTGCATTTTTCTCTTATGATTGTTTCCTAGACAATTCAACAAGTTGCAATGTATCGTATCAAAGCGACTAAGTACTGAGCATGGGTTTATGCAACTAGAAAGGAAAAACAATAGCATGTATGGAATAGGTAAACTTTATTTTGGATTCAATAGCACAATATAAAATATTTGAAAGGAAAAACAACTACATCCATCAATGCCATATATGGAATAAGATTGTATCACACTCTTCTAGGCTCTTAACCATGTGGTTGTTCATGCATTGATACAAACATTGAATAAAGGTCATTGTGAGTCAAAATCAACATACCCGGGAAAGTTGAGAATGCATATTCCTTGTAGTACGTACAGGTGCGCCCTTCGTCGACATTATATGGTGGTCCAAGGACGTCTAACACTGCACATGAGGTTGCTGCAGTAAAACAATGCAAGTTACCTCCCGAGGTAGGGTATAAAACAGATGTCCGACAGGGCGCCGTAAAGACAGTATCAGTGTTGATCTTGGCTAGACATGCACCTGCAGAGATGCAAAACAATGGCTAACATTGAAAGGAACAATCTTGGTCGGTATCTGTTTCAAACTAAACTAGTCTAATAGCTCACACACCACTAGACGATTTGATATTCTCGTTCAAGCCCTGAGTAACCCAGTCGTATGATTTAATGTGCATGGACCCGAGAAGGATTTTACTAAACACAGTCATGCTTGGGTGATTGTGAAGTGGAATTGCAGATGCTTGTGGTAAGCAAAAGATACCAATCTGCAAAATGCAGTATCAAATAAATGAGAAATGCCCAAATGTCTAACGCAATTAGTAGTAAGAACTAAGGATCAGTCAATACTGAAAAATTAGGGCACTCGTAAAGATGCAAATATGTTACAGGAGGAGGTCCATCAATCCCAAAGTTTTGAAAATATGGTAAGTTCAGACTTAGACCAACATCACTAGGCTTCAGAGTATCTGTTCAGAAGGAAAATACAACAACTGGATCAAACAGACAGATAAAATGCAAAACACATAATCAGGAAATAGAACAAAAATCCTGAAGCAAAGTAAAAGTTAAATAATTGTGCTTCTTTTTGAACCCCATGCGAATGTTGCAAAGTAGATATGTGTGATAAGCTCAGGAGTGCAGCGTCTCTAATTACAATTTTAGATGATGTTTCCTTATAGATTTGAATCTTAGAAGAAAACATCAGCTACTCTTAAGTGTACAAGTGAATTCAAATGTACATAGGTGGTAAATGATTTTTCAGTTCACTTTGATACCACTCCCAATAAGATATTACAAAATCACAGCAAGATGATCTAGAAAATTAAAGGCAAGACACCCAAGGTTCATATACACCATGATGAGGTGTTGCCACCAATATACACCATGATGAGCTTCAGTAGGATATTCAATGAAGAACATAGGCACAACCAAATAGCTAGTTTAAGATTCAGTAGTCTTTGTGACACATTGACGCAGGTTGGCATGAGAAAAGCTTTATACTCCATGTGTAACAATATTAATTTTGATCATAAACAATAAAATTAATGACATTAATACTAGACATTGAGATATTTTAACAACTGTAAAGCAATTTAACTTATCTAAGCAATCACATTGTTAAAGTGAGGTGGAGCTCGTTCATCCCATCTTAAAATGATAAATCATTAGGAGGAGGAGAACCTCTTAAAATTTAGACATAGTGAACCATTGTACTTAACAAATAGTCTATCTTCAAAATGCTGTCTCATGCTCGTAATGACTCGAAGGTCCTGGCCTAGCCGCGATAGCATATTAAATTAGTATGAAACTTAATTCAATCCCAAAACGATCGAACATTCAGGAGGAAGTAGTAGAATGCTTGTCTATCAACAAAATTGCATTTTTTTTAGAAAAAATACTACCAGTGCTTTGAGCTGGATAAGTACCGAGTAAAGATCGAAGGCGTTCAACATCGTCCGGTGACGGAATGATTCCGGCTGGTCCGCCCTCAGAAAAAATCTGTTTGCAAGTCTCAAACAACCTTTGCACAGCTCTCACCGCCTTCTTCTGCCGCCGCTTGCCCTTCCTGGAAGGACCCTTGCTGTTCTCGGGGGCCAATTCTACCCTCCCGTCCTGGTCGTCGGCAACCAAGTTTCCGCCAACCCTCATCCAAATCGGAGAAAAAGAACTCGGCTTTCAAAATCAAAACTTTTAAGCGAGTGCTCGAATGCTGAACCGCCGAGCTCAACGTACCGGAAGAAAAAAGGAATTTTTTTGGAAGCAATAGACAATAGCACAGTACCGGTGAGCAATTTTGGTCCTTCCTTTTCCGAAAAGGATAGAAATCTCGGTTCCCGATCCCTAATTCGGGAGAACGGGATTTGGATGATTCCTGTTCGGTGAAGGCGATAGCCGATAGGGAGCGGATTGTGGGGCTTATAAGGAGAGGAAAGGGAGAAGCAAGGCGTACCATTTTGAGGAAGGAGAAAACCAAGGGCGCCATGGGTAGAGAGCTTCCCTGCCGCTTTTCTGCTTTCCTGTGGGCTGCCATAAACCGCCTTTGAATTTTTTTCCCCCCTCGTTCTCTTTGTTTGGTTGTCAAGGTGAACAGGGGGCATACACAACTGCCAATGTAAAATTTACACGTGTCCAAGTTTTTATTTTTCGCGAATAAAATTTTTATATGCGGCTTCCAGAATTAGTCACTTAACGGAGCGTGTGACTCACGTGCCGAGATCAAGCGCAAGGGGGAAAAAAACACAAACAGAAAAGGAAAGAGGGATAATAATCGCCGGTTCGCTAGGGTTCCTCGCTGACTCGCTCCCTCTCCTTCCTCGACTACCTGCAGGAAGCGCAATCCATGTCGATTGCGCTGCGCCGCCCCTGCTCAGTGTCTTCGTCCTTCGATGATGTCTCGCCGCCCCTTCGAGGAAAAGCACCGCCTGCAGATGCGAGTCGCGCTCTTCCAACAACTACGATGGCATACCCCTGGAGTTCCGGGAGGAGAATCTCAAGGAGGGATGTAAGTTCCTTTTTTTTCTTGAACGTTTCTATCAAAGTGAACATCTCTGATTAAGATTTTCTGATAGTGTGTATATTAAAGGCATGAATTTCTTGATTTGGGAAAAATATGCCAAACTTTTGGTTTGCATCTGTGTATCAGAATGAAATATAGATTGGAAGTTCGCTTCTATTAAGATTTGCTGCAAGACAGTCATACCACTTTCGAAGGGAAAACTCATTCATAGGCTTAAGAGTCATTGCAGTAGTACTTTAATAGGATAATATGGTCATAGACTGATAGATATAAGATTCAGATTAAACTTGATTTAAGCATCAGGTTCAAGTGAATTATAACTAAGAGTTCCAAATTTAATTGACATCTAAGATCAAGTGTACTTAAATATTTGTTGTAGAAAGCATAGCTCTATTTGAGATGAGATCGAATTGCAGATAAATCATAGCTTTATAAAGTGGCCTAGCTAGCTTTTACATTACTGTTCTCATCTGCAGAGGTAGCAGCATACTTTAAGGCATAGAAATGCAGTACATGGTTCAGTAAATGCATTGATATGTGGTAATGATGTAGAACATATAGGGAGTTAGAAGGAAGTTGATAAGATAAGAGGAGAGCAAGAAGCAAATCAAGAATCTAGGGAGGGAATGTGTCCTCCAATATATATTCTCTAAGAAAGTAGGTGCTCATTCTAAATCTCTTGGATAACTAGCACATCCTCGATAGGTTCACTTTGTCAACCATATTTGTCAACTTCCTCATTCATGTTGAATGTTAAACAAAAACTTTAAGGTTCCTTGCACCTGTGAACATTCTAGGCTATCATCTGTTTGTTTCCCATATGTAAAATGTATTGTTCTAAAGTTCGTTATAGAGCTAGATGGTTCCCTTAGTTATTGGGCTAGTTATGTGGTAGTAGGTTATGTCTTTTAGGGGCATATTACTGGCTGCACTAAATTGACAGGATATATTACTATATGAAAATTTAAGCTAATAATTTACTGAATACATTTGATGAGCCATCTTGTGGAATTGAGATAATTATGCACTCGTTAATTTTTCCTCAAGTCCATTATCCAAACACGAATGTCACATGTAAAGAAGAAAGAGAGAGTGAGTCAGTGCCCATCTAACAAGATGTCAAGAGATCTGAAATCACAGATATTCAAGCATGTGAAGGTTGTCTTGTTAACAATGAATTGGCTAACTAGACATTACCTTAACTAATTTCTTCATATGCAAACCTCAAGAATATGAATGACATGATATGCTTAACTGATATCCACATTAGTCCTTGGCTATGTTCTACTGCACAGCTGCGCTTTCTTCCAAGCAAAATCATGATCCTTTGTATATGATCAGACTTCCACTTCATGTAGTTTAGAGAAGTGATTCCTGAGATGCTGAACTTTTTGCATCATGGTTATTATTTATTGCTTGCCAACTTCTTGGTTATTTTCCCTGAATATCTAAATCACAAGGTTCAATTATTATATCATATGAATGTTGTTTTAAACAATTATTCGAGTAGTCTAACCATATTCTTTGTTCATAGTTAAACAGTTTTTTTAGCAAACCAAATTGCAGATACTTAGCCAAATAGAGTCTGTTCTTTGGATGCATTTTTAATCAAAACATTTTTTTATAACAGTGAAGCGAAATTATGAGTTTCCCTCAGTCAATGTATGGCCTTACTCCATCACAGATTGATATGTTCATGGCAGAGGATAACCCTGTAACACGTCAAGCGACACAAGTCACAGAGATATTAACAGCATAAATTTGTTGGTTTTGATGCTTAAGGAAAGCATTTCATCTGCAAGAAATTACATTGACAATGGAGGGATGTATAGTTTAAATGGCATGGAGGCTTCATCCAAATACAATATGAGCGTGAGTATGTATTGTGGGGGCGGTCGAGGATATGGAAGAATAAGAAGTGCTCCTCCAGATTTGCCTTCTTTGCTCTTGCATGCTCGAATAGTTTACCTTGACAGGCCTGTAGGCCATCAAAGGCTGAGTCGATAAAGCATTAAATACACATGGGTGGAAAATTTTCCTTGATGACCCTTATATGAATACCGATAATCTGTTTCTATTGTATCGAGAAGATGGTTCCAGCTGTCTCCGAGCTTCATGTTGCTCAGTTTAGGTGGCTAGATTATGATGATCCACATCAAGTAAGTGCTGCTATAAATATTTACTTATTGAGTTACGATATAGCCTATTGGAGTATCTTGTCTGCCAAAACAGCTAGAAATTTCATATCTTTCTCTCACTGATTTGTCCTTTATAGCAATATATGACAACTTCCAGAATGTGGAGGGTGAGACTGCTGGATCCGAGACCGAGGCTTATGTAATTGCTGACATGATAGCTGCAAGTAAACTAGTTTATAGTTCAATCGAACAAGTTTGTTCTTCGTTTCATGATCAGTTGCCGAACTTCTCAGTGCCACTTGATACTAAATCACATATATTTTGGTGAGTAAACACATGCTATAACATAGTTCATCAATTTTAGTGAATAGTAAATTGAATACCATAACTCTGTTAATCATGCTGCATTAGCATTTGGATCACATTTCATCTCTCTTTTTTCTTCTGACAGTATGTTAAACCCTAGGTTTATACATCGGCATGGCGGTCAGGCTTCTATTCTTTTATCTCTGCGTACCAAAGGCTAGCGTGGATCTGTTTTTTTTTTTAATCAATTCGCCATGTTTGCCTATTAGCAAACTGTCGTACAGTCAAATTTGTATCTGCTAAAGGTCTACAAATCCAGTGGTGCTGCTACGGATATGTGGATCAAGGTGATTCACAAGACTTCTCATCGATATGCTATCCATCCATGGATCTACTAATCGTGTTTTTCTTGCATATCTCTCAGGCGAAGGAACTCGATGCCAACACTGAGTATTTACTAGAGTTGTTAGCTAAAGGAATAAGTAAGCCAAAGGAAGAGATTAAGAAGGATATAGAGCTTCTGAGATATTTCGACGCACAGGAAGTTAGTCTATGGGATTGCAGATGATGCATTCTAGAAAAAGGTAACTCGAACATGGAAAGAATGCTTCATCATATATTTTGTGGATTGCACTCCTGAAACTAAATATGAATATTCGTAAAACAGAAATATGATGAGCAACTTGCAAGATCAAAAGTCAAGAGTAAAGCAGCTGGAGCTGGCCCCCAAGCAACACAATCAGGGTTTGGCGTAAATAGATGATAAACCCTAAATTTATACAGGCGTGTAAGTTAGGTCTATGATGAAGATAACTAAAAAAAAAAAAAAAAACCACAAAAAGTAATTGAGAAGTTATTTACCACAACACATATCCTTCGAAACCTCGGTCTTTTCTGTCGTCGCAGCCTCCACCACCGACCCTATGCTGTCGGCTCCCTCCATCGGATCAGGCAACTCTACATTGAAGAAGAAAATGAAATCCATTCCTCTCTCTTCAGCTAGTTAAAAGAAACATAATGCTGAGGGTTCTCCAGCTCGATGGTCATCGTACCAGCTTCCGCCATGAGCAGACCTATGACACCGTGCAAACGGAACAATCATATCCAAACTGCAACTTCACTTACTAAAAATGTGCAGATGCTTCAAGCAGTCAATTGATCAATTTGATTAACCACAAATGTGTTAAATCTAGTAAGTCATATTGAATTATGAATCAATCGTATTGAAGATAAATGTGTGGCAAAAGTTGGAAAATCATTCCTACATGCAAGGCATACGATAGGAAATAGAATTTGGAACATACCATATATGAACTATGGAGTTCTTTTTTATATACAAAAGGATTACCAAACTCATGAAGAAAGCCCACACAGACAATTTTGGCATAAAAGACCGACTACAATAGAGCACATTAAGAAAGAGAGAGAGAATTACATGTCTTGCAGTATTCATCTTCTTCACTCTTGCATGTGTGATGGTTTGCAGAACTACGAATAGGATTGATGTGGCGGGCTATCTGTATGAATATCCATGGATGTGTCGTTGCAGCTGAGAGAACTGGTGTCCCGGTTTTGATCTGAATCATGGTTCCTGGTTGCTGCGTTTCCAGTAGGTGGGGCATCATTTGCGTAAAAGCCACTCCCATCATTAGCAAGATGATACGGCTGAAGGCTCCTGCGCACAGGGCTGGAAAGAGCATTTGAGAAGACGGAGTTTTTTGCTTGATCAGTGTGGCCACTTCGAGGGATTGGCTGCCCAAACAAACCAGATGGAGCTTGGAGGGTTGAGTTTATTGGATGCATTGACGCTGGTGGTTGTTGATTTTGGAATGGTGCTCTGGGGGCTGCTAATCCATCTTCTGCAACATAGTCCATCTCAGTCTGGAAGGTTCAATGAACAGATTTTAGTGAAACGAGTTTTATTGACTACTAGATATTGATCCGTTAGCAACAACGAACCCATAGATCAATCTCGACCTGACTAACGGCAGAGAGACTAAAGGAAACCATTGATTATGATTATTAAGAGGTATCACAAATAGAGAGATGATAGTTTATTATTATATATGCATGATGAACACAAGCATATTTTGGGTGAGGCAGAAACTTCCTAGTTCGAATTTGACAGCTTATATACTAATTTAGAAAGCATTTCAAAAGATATGGCTTTGAAGGATCCATCAAAAACATAAAAGAACTACTTATCATTTTTAACCCCGTACTGCATGGCATGATCCTGGTAGGAGTATATCATGTCAAACATCTAGATCATGTGATGTGCTTGATACATAGATCATTACGTATGTGGTTTACTAACATTTGAGTCGTAATGATTATCTACTATTGCACTGGCAGCGAGCCATAAAGAAGGAACCATCGCTTAGTTAACAAAATAATGTTGAATATGGACCACTAAGTTTCTTCGCATAAAACAGCAGGCTTAAGATCCCACATCATGTCCTTAGAAAGATGTAATCAAAGTTGTGATAGGAGTAGAGTGATCTAGTAGGTGTTAGAGCTAAGTGTGCCTAAAATAAAATCATGTCAACCTAATGCACTTGCTAATGATGAGAATAAGCACAGTCAAATTATAATGGTCAGTGACTGAATTAACACCTTAAGAAGACACAAAAGTATAAGTTATTATAATATAACCTGAATATGGCAAACTATATCAGCTACTGTGATCCTTGACCCTTCTTCATGCTTTCTCATGATCCATTGATAAAGCTTGTCCTGCATGTGACACGTGTAGGCATCATAAGCAACTAACAATAACACAATTCGAGTTCCCATAGCAATGGTTGAAAATATGGAACTTCAGGTAGAAAAGGCAATTTTTTATGAAAGAATTAATGGTTTCTCGTGATAACAACAAAGGCAATTAACAAGGAAATGTTGGCTGTAAAGTATAAACTGGAAGCAAATATTATAGTTATTAGTTTCACCAACAGGAGATTGGAACAATGGTAATGTTATCTGACAGGAAGGGATTCTTTTGTTTCTCTTTGCTATGGAGAATGCTATGGAAAATAAGATCATGTACATATCCCAAATCCAGCATTTGTTAGAGCCTTGAGCAAGCATGTTTACAACAAATAAATTAAAATAAGATTGGAATGTGCAATGGACGACTTTGTGTTTCAATGAAATGAACTTGTGAACAATCTCATCTTCTATTGATCTCAAATCACGGTGATCCACTCCTTTGCCATGCTCCGACTAAATGTGAGGTATCATTTCACAACCATTTGACAGAAGTAAACCACCTTCTTTGATGCCCCATTGCAGCGGAAACACTTGGAAAATCAAGGTGCCTATGGTGCTTGACAAAGTATACATATCTCATACCCATTGGCATGCTCAATTGAGTATCTGGAACCCTTGTTGGTTTGGCAAAAGGTATTTAAAGATAAGAGGAACTGACTAATCTTGAATAGTGATATGCAGTCAAGTGGGGTTAGATAAATTTAGCAGCCTCTGAAATGCTCATTTGCAAGTAACTCATGTGATGTCTCCGTTGACATGCAAAAAAAGTGAAGTGAGGAATTGTCACTAGGATTTGCATCACTAGTTGTCTCCGTTGGAATACATTTGTGCAAAAAAAGGAGGTGCCTAAGGCATGCCTCGAGATTTATGTCAGAATCTCCGAGGCATTGGGCTGACGACTCCCAGTGGATTAGCAATATAACAGTGTTACTTGGTGGTATTTAGCAAATGACATTAAGAGATCAAATGGAAGGAATCCCTGCAATTATTGAACAGAAATGTACAAATCAATTGTTGCAACATCCTCAAGAGCTCATTGACTGAGCCCACAAATAAGGAGTTTTGTTCTAGCAAAGAACGATTTTTACAGAGCCACCAATCCGAAACACCCAAACATCAATCTATGCACTAGGCACTAGATACCGTGGCATCGGTCGCTAGATTCATGAATAGCGTTCGTAAGGAGTTAAACCACTTCGTTGCCCTTTGGTCCAATCAGCACAAGGGGCATTCTATCATGGCACCCTAACTTTCGATTAAAAAAAAAACAAAAGCTTAGGTTCTCGTTAACTTGATATTTGGTTGCTAATAGAACCGCCGTCCCACGATGCCTTCTCTATTGCTCCACTTCCTACCACTGTTTAAAAAATTGCTACTGCAACCATTATGTATTAACAAATCATCGAAACAAAATGGAGCAAAAATAGACCCGTTCTAATTTATTTTTGTCACAAGATTCCCAAGATCAGATTCGATAGATTGGGTTCTGCGGAAAGGGAGATTAAAAAAGGGAAAGGGGCTAAGTGCTAACCAGGGCATGACGCTCTCCGGCCTGGAAGGAGACCTTCTGCTGGTTCATGGCCTGCGTGTAGAGCTGCGACAGCGAATTGGCGGCACCGCAGAAGGTGGAATACAACGTGCGATCCGCCTCGTCGAGCCCCGAGGCGTCCGATTTCCGCTTCCTCGACATGGATTCTACCCAGAAGCAGTGAGGAGAAAGCGAGATCGTCCGGGAAGGCGAAACCCTATCGCTCTCCTCACCTTCGCGCAAATCTCGATCACTTTCGTCGGAGCAAAGCCAACAGACGAGAGAGAGAGAGACGACTAAAGAAAACGAAAAGGCGCACGGGAGATGATCCGTAAATTTATAGAACGGCAAACACGCCTTCTTTTTCCTAAACGTTAAAGGCATTTATTTTGATTAGAGGGATACATTAAAAAAATAATAAAAAATAAAAAATATATAGTAAATTATAATAAACTGACACATTAGGTAGTGAAAAATAAATATTAAAATTTAATAAAATAATTGTTCAATTTTAAATTTTCAATTTCAGATAAAAAGACAGATCCAAATAATTCGAATCAATCATGAGAACCATAAAAAGCAACGCGAGAGAACCGGACGAGCGGTCTAATCCGGGTTAGCTAGGCCAGCCGGTTCGATCCGTAACGATTTGGCCGAGTTGCGGGTGCTTGGTCGGCGAGTTACGCCGGGTCGCCCCTCTCGATCTCATCTTTCCCGTTTAAAGAAATTATTGATTCGCGAGAAGCAAAGCCGTCGCTGCACCGATTTTAGGGTTGAAGAGCAAGGATCCCGTCGATGGACGACTCCGACGACGCCGCCGTGTACCCTCCCGATTCGCGCCCCCTCAATCCTCGCCTCCACCTTTCCTCCTCCTCCAATCGCCCGAAACCCCCCTTCGGCGACCCCGCGCCTGCTCCTCAGTTCGGCCGTCGCTACGCCGAGCCGGACGATAATGACGACGAAGAGGAGGAGCAGCAACAGAACTACCCGGATCGGCCCTCGGACGACGAAGATGACGACGCAGGCGGTGGTTACCGGCGCGCCAGGGATTCCAGCGGCGAGGACGATGATTCCTCGTCCGACAGCCGCGGGAAGCGGAGGAGGATCGATAAGCTCGCGCTAGGGTTTGAATTTGCCCCTAGAGTGCCCCCACCGTCCGCCGCGCCCCCCGCAAAGCCTCCCACACGGACCTTGCCCCCTGAGTGGTCGGAAGATTCGACCTTTGTGCTCTTAGATGCCTGGGGCGATCGATACGTTCAGAATGGACGGAAGAGTCTCCGAGCGGATCAGTGGAGTGAGGTGGGTAAGAAGGTTTTGCAGGCTTCCAAGGTTCATCGGACGGACGCACAGTGCCGGAACCGGATTGACACTCTAAAGAAGAAGTACAAAAAAGAGAAGACAATCTTGACCGCGCATGGTAAATCTGGAAGCAAGTGGGTTTATTTCAAGAATATGGACGCCTTGATGTCGCCCTCATCGCCAATACCAACGACAGGAAAGCAACCGCTTCAGCTGCCTCCTCCTCCACCGCCGCCACCACCAAAGCTGCCTTATGGTGTTGATGCAGGAGAATATGTGTTTGCTAGCTCTAGTGCCTATCGAGACCGTTGTAATGGTAACGGTAAGATGAGGGACAGTCCAGATGACAGTGGAAGTGAGGATTACTCTGATGGGTTCCCGCCAAAGGTAAGGGACAATGTCTCATGGAGCTCAGATTCTTCTTTTAGGATGCTTGCTGATTCAATTAAGAAATTTGGGGAGATTTATGAGAAGATGGAAAATTACAAGAGGCAGCAGATGACAGAGCTTGAAAGGATGAGGAAGGAGTTCCAAAGGGATTTGGAGTTGCAAAAAAGACAGATTTTGGAGAGAGCACAAGCAGAAATTGCTAAATTGAACGAGGAACCAGGGGAAGA
This sequence comes from Kaempferia galanga, assembly GCA_037974795.1. Lineage (NCBI taxonomy): Eukaryota > Viridiplantae > Streptophyta > Magnoliopsida > Zingiberales > Zingiberaceae > Kaempferia > Kaempferia galanga. The sequence continues at coordinate 2,809,242 of JBBPFP010000032.1, forward strand.
AGATGATGGTGAAGACAGAGAGGATGGCGACGATGATGATGATGGTTCTGCTGAGAATTTGAGCGGGTAGTGTGGCGTCACTTCTGTTGAGTTAATTTTCTTTTCCTGATTGGTTTTATTGCATTGAATCTTTTTTACTTTTCTGTCAATACTTGATTACTGACAATTTATTCAGGTAAGTAGATCATATGTTGAACCAATTTGTCTATGAAATTTGATCTTTTTATGGTGGGATAGGAAATTTGATTTTTAATGATAATGACATGGTTTCTAACTGTGTTGCAACATTCATATACTTTAGTCCACACCTAATGGAGTAGGGAGTTCTAGGTTCAATGGGTATAGTAACATTAAAATGGTTCTTAATATGCTTATGAAGGGATTTGATACATCTAGTTAAGGTTATTAATAATTTATAGAGTATCTCCGCACTCAATTTTGGTAGTTTAGTCTAATCAAATTCTTATCAATTTGCTTATGATCATCTGTAAATAATAGTCTTATCCCAAATGTATTAATATGAGAGGTAATTTCATCCATAAAAGGCTTAGAGCTAATCTTTCACATGAATCCTATGGTACAGATTGTTGATGCACATAGTTGTTTATGATGCAATTTAATAATTGCATAAGCTATAATCAATGAATTTTACTTGTAACTTATGGGTGTATCTAGGATATGAGATCATGCAAAGAGTTTCTTGGTAGTTATTTTTTTTTTCTGGAACCTGAAACTGATTTTCCTTGATGTTGGGAGTTCTCTTTGGGGCATGTTTTACAGATTATTTTGATGGACTTGGACAGTTGGATGCTTTGTCTAGAACTGATTAGGTTCTTTGCATGTGTTAACCTCTTTAAGCCTTTTCCTTTTTGTCTACTCTATATTTATCCATTGCCAGCATTTTTGGTACAGATTGTTCTGGGCTTCTGATCTGTTTTCTTCATGTAGGTTTATTTCTGCTTCCCTCTTCATTACTGCCTTTGTATGATAGATCAAGTGATTGCTTAGCATCGATTGGCTATTTGGGTTGGCTCTATGTACCTACCAGTAAAGATTTACTGCCGGATCTGCATCGAAGTTATTGTCGAATGTATTCTATTCGGAAATACTTTAATCAAGTACCAAGAATGGAGAATCTCTGAGCCTTTGCTGGATAGTAGGCTTTGTATTCTATTGTGTCGGTTGGCTAACTTAAGACAATCTAGAGTTTATGGCAAGATGTCTGTGAACTTCTACATTTACATTATTATTTATTTAAATAACTGTATCATCTCTCCTGCTTATCAAGGCTGAGTTTCTGAATATTTTCTTGCACTGGTAGATGCTCGGCCAGATATAGAAGTTTTAGGGATTTTCATGTGTTAGAAAGAAATCAAGCATGTTTCTTGCGCTGGTAGGTGCAGGCAATGCAGAGGATGATGAGAGCCTGGCAC
>JBBPFP010000032.1:3270065-3285765 GCA_037974795.1 Kaempferia galanga
TTATTCCAATATTCTTAGGAATTGTTATAATTAAAAATACATTTATTGTTCAAAAAAAAATCACGATCGCGATTGCGACTCCAGGCGCGGACGGGGAGTTGCACGGATGGGGAGTCGCCCTGCCGGGGGTCACGCGACCCCTCCAACGCAGCCAGGGGGTCCTACGACCCCTCCGTCGCTGTCGCAGGGATTGCGCCACCCCTCCGACACTACCACGGGGGTTGCATGACCCCTCCAGTTCGGTCGCGGACTTCGCGAAGACCTTCTGGCTTGTCCGCGAGCGTCGCAACTCAAGACTGGTGTCGAGTTCGTCCCGGTGCGGTCGATGGGTGGAACAGTACGTTTCGACCGGCTCGGCACGAAATTTCCATCCTTGATAGGAACTGTGATGATTATCTAATATACGATTAGAAATCAATTAGAATACCGATGATAATAAATGTGATTATTATTGCCCTTTGGATTCTTTATATGAAATACAAAAACATGCACATCTTTCTTACACATTTTGCATTTTATGCTTGCGTCTGTAAGTTTCTAGCCTCCATTGTGTTGTATTTGACTTTGATGATTATCTTAAATACAATTAGAAAAAAGTAAGAATGTTAATGATGATAATTATTATAAATATTATTACCCTTTGGATCTTTTTATGAAATATATAATCATACACTTCTTTCTAACACCACTTAGTATTCTATACTCACATTCTTGAGTTTCTTACACCACATTTATAAAGCCTGAACCACTTGTGGAAATTGAGATGATTATCTAATGTGAACTACTTATGAGAAACTGTAATGATTATCTAATATACAAATAGAAATTGATTTACAATATTGATGATAATAATAACCATGATTATTATCGGCCTTTGGATTCCTTTTATGAAATATGCAATCATGCAATTTTTCTTACATAATTTCATTTTATGCTCACGTTCTTAAGTTTCTAGCCTCCAATGTGTTGTACTTTACTCTATTATCTTCTATACAATTACAGATGACAAAATACTAATGATGATAATTATTATGAATATTACAACCCTTTGGATTTTTTTATAGAATATGCAATCATGAACTTTTTTGCACCATGCATTTTATACTCACATTCTGGAGTTTCTTACACCGCTTTTTTTTTAACATGTACTGGCGGTGTCTCCTCAAAGTTATGCATTTAGTTTAATTTGTATGTTGTTACATTTTATTTATTACAGTTCAACCACAATAAGCAAAGCTTGCCTCTCACTAGGCCTAGCTTGTGCAAAGCTAACAGATATTGTCTTTACATAGTCCCTCTAAGGTTTGGCTTCTCTTGGATATTCATAATTATAACATCATTACAAAAAGCTCCTAAACCCTACAAGTAGGAAAGTTATTCCCACGATGCTATAGCATCTAGGAAGCAAACTGAAAGACCCAAAAAATAATAATTTAACGACTTTGATACCTTGCACTAAGCTCAAAAGAAAGACACCTATTGCATTGCTTTTAAAGGAAAAAAGACAAGCAGGCTGACAGATATAAAATCCAAGAGCAAGTAAATGGGCCTAAACAAGATGACGGTGCACCCAAATGAAAGTAATGGCAAAAGCATTAGCAATTATGCAAGCCATATGTTGCAAAGTACATACGCATATGAAAAGAAAGCACTTGTTTGTATGTATGCTAGTTGCAGATGTTAATAGACAATTATCAATTGCAATGATGCTAAGATATGAACATATAACAACCCCCAAAATAAAGAAAGGACAAAGTATGGGCAAAAAGAGGCATCCATAGCACATCTCTAAGATGAATTGTTGACTATGAAAACAGATTATGATCTACTCAACACAGTGCAAATATTGAAAGATAAGACACTATTTCACTACTCTCAACCTTGTTTGCTATGCTTACCAAGTGTTATAAAATAAAATTGAACATATTGGGAATTCCACATGGAATAAATAAATTGCATTTGTGAAAAAGTAATGATGATACAATATTATAGCTTAATAAAAAAATTTCCATCTGGGAGACCATACAATTGATTCAGCTGAAAGTTCACCAAAACTCTATATAATTGGATAAAAGTCACATAGTTTCATATTCTCAAATCATAATGGCAAACTAGCGAAATGTCATAGTTTATTAAAATATAAAATGTGATGTGTATAAATAATATTCTAGAACTTGGCAGTATATAAATCTCAAAAGAAGGGGGAAAAACACAAACCTTCTTAATGCTACTTTGAGATCAAATGGGATATTGTAATCTTCAATATGAGAGTTGTCAAGAAGCTGTTCTAAAAACTGTGTGTCTTCTGTATTCCTTAATAAAGTCTCACTTAGTCCTGTAGGTGAAGGGAGTCCTCTTGCTAATGGAAGTAATGGTACAAGAGCAGCAAAGCTATGGGTCACAGTCTGTCTGACAGCATGATTGCTGTCAGCCATGCACCGCAGGAGTGGAACCACAAACAAAGGAGCATAGGGTACCAACTCCACTCCCAGACCCTGAACAAGCAAATGCACTAGCATTCCAGCTCCCTGTCTTGCATGTGCAGATGTCGAATCTGATAACATTGGGACAACATTCTCAACAACAGCTCCCATTACACTAGATTCCATCACCTTGGCCATGGATGTGATGCATCGTGAGGCAGCTAATCTTACAGCCATGTGATGGTGGCGAACACATGCAAGAACACATGGAAGAATAGTGAGCAACTGAGGTCTTATTGACTCGTTTACCACATGCGCAATAGATCGAACCAACTACATAGAAAAACAAACGTAACCAAGTTAAACAGGAAATATTTAGCTCATATTTGAAAAGAATAAAAACATATACAAAATTAACTAAAAGAAAGGTGATTTCCCTTTTCATTTTGCAAATAACATTCAGGGGAACCTGCTACTTTTCATCCAGTGAGAAACATTAAGCCAGAGCACAAGGAATAAAATTAACCATAATCAAAGCAAAAGAAGCTACAAGAAATCTAGGTTATTTAACATATATAATTTAGAAGATGGAGATAGTGGTAGAATTGAGCTGTGAAGACCAAACAGGTCTATCTGGTTCAACCAGGAAATAGCCCCTAATACAGTGTGGTATAACTTCAAGGGCAGAAAGGTCAAGAATCAGACAGAAGTTTCATGAACCAGTCAAAGCTGGCTAAATTGAGGATGCCAGTTAACCTGATATCCTATTGTTTAAATGTTTTTTGAATTTGCATTTTTTTAAAAAACAAATTGACTATCATGTTTTATAGGAAAGCAGACCACACATGAACAGACCTAATAAAGACTGCCAAACTCGAGTGTCATGGAATTATTGGTTGGACTGCAAACATTTTAAATTCTTTAAGAAGAGAGAGAGAGAGAGAAAAAAAGAGCAGAGCATATTTGGTAAAAGATATTAAGTGAACTAAGGTTATTTGGTAATCTGACCATGAAGTTAACAGACCAGCAGAGCTTTCAGCCCACTATCATAACCATCAATCCATAAGCTACCTTTCCAATCAAAATAAGATGAGGTTGTAACTTGTAACCCAATTTCGTAGCTATCAATTGATAAGCTAGCTTTAGAATCAAAATAAGACCTACCAATATCTAATAAATTCATTAAAATTATAGCTAAATTGCATCAATATATATCAAACTTAGTTAGCCAATCTACAGAGAAAAAACATCAAAAAATATTAGGATATAAATATACAAGAGCCAACCATTACCTAATCAAAGCAATTCAAACACTAAGCTCTCACAGTGAAAATGGAAAAGTGAAGGAAATTAGGTACCATATTTCAAAGCTAACTAACTAACAGGAAACCATGATAAGGATCAAATTAAGTCAAAATTTAAATACAACAACCAAGTCTTATCCGGTGGAGTCGGCTTAAGCCAAAATTTAAATAACTATATAAATAAATTTTGATGCCTATAATACCTATATAACAAAAATTAAACATAAGATCACTCACAAATTTTGAGGAAGCACATAAATCTCTGAAAATGTCAAAAAAGACACATTTGACCACAACCTGATTAAAATCAAGTTTCTGGTTGAACTTGAATAGATTTATAATTTCATCTTTCAAACATAATACAAGTATCATTTCCTCACCTTGCTTACACATTGCATCGTTCTCTTAGATTTTCGGTAGCTAACAACTTAAAATATTAGTTCTAGATTCAATTAGTTCACATTCAATACTAAATTCCATGGCTTCATAAATTTAAATTCTCAAAGCTTCATTGCAGTGGTTGCATCATGTGACTCATGCATCAATGGCAAGCTTTAGCATATAGTGAAACAAACATTGATTTCATACCAAATGTAAATAAAAAAACAAGTTTGAAACCTGAATATTGTTTATCAATGCCTGTGGATCATTATCCATACAAGGGTTTGCCATATGAAGAATCTGCTCATCATCTTGAGCTATAGGTTTCAGAACCTCAGTAAGGCAATCCCACATCTTAGGGAGTTTGGCAAACAATGACGATCCAAATTTTTCACATAAATGCTTTAGTGCCATTTCAGAACCGCGCCTGCTTAGGAAGCCCTCTACTTTAGACTTGTCTTCTCCAGAAGACGCCATTTGAATTTTGGATTTGTCAACCTTAGTTACCTTACCAAAGGTTAATAAGTTTTGATCTTCAATAACCTCAACTGAATTTATCACAGCAGCTTGGGGTGTCTCAGATGTATCTAAACATGTCAAGCTGCAAAGGTTCTTGATTAACTTATCATTGGGGCTCGGTTTTCTACCAATACATTGAAAAATCAGCTCAGCAAGTGCTTCTGCAGCTTTTTCTTGTAGTAATTCTTCCTGCATAGGAATTTTGGATAAGTAGAAAATATCATATATTCTGTTTATGACATAAGAATGTTACCTGTTCTCTCTTAACAGCTGCCATTAGAGGCAAAATAATTGGATTGAGTCTGGATGGTAACTGTGACATCCAGACCACTGCAGCAGCAACTAAAGCCGTCACAGTGACGTGCAAGTTGTTCTGCAAACATACAATTCATGGTATAAAAACAATAATAAAAAAAGCACAAAAAAATTGTGATCAGAGAATAAACAAAAGGAAGAAAAAAATTGAAAAAGAAAAATGTTACTAGTACCTGAACACATTTCAAGTAACCTGAAGTAGACAAGAGTTGTCGTTTTGCAGATTCCATATCATCCAATAAATGTTTTTCTAAATTTTCAAGAAGACTTGATTCAGCAGGCAGAGTAAGGCTTGAAGCAAAATTAATTGCTTCATCAACAGTTAGTGATTTCCAATCGAACTTGATGTTCGATATGTAGTCCTTGTCTATGCCAGCAGACTGAGCTGAAAACAACAAGTGATTGGCTTCATTGCGCATTTTTGAGTAAGTCCTTGAAAGTTCAGCGTAAGGATCAACTGAGCCTTTAGTTGGAAAAGATGGATCAGAACATGATAACAGATCTAAGAGCCATTGTTTCACATGGTCCAAAAGCCCAACTAAGAATCCTTGATTTACAACAGCACCCCTACTTTTAAGCTCCTTAAACCAAGCAACAAGAACCATTGAAGCCACCTGAACAAAAAACAATGTTTCAGTAAAAGCAAGTGTCAGGGATCACTTATCAGTTAAACCAGACAAGAGGCCACTATAAGAAATTAAAAATAAAAAAAAGGGAAAAAAAAACATAAACCCTTACTAACCAGTTGATGCTTACCTGTCGTTGAACTCCAGAGGAAGAGGAAATGTCTTTCCATAATGAATCAACAACAACTTGCAGAGAAGCCACAGGTAACTTGGATGCAAACACACCCAAGGCTGTTGCAGTAGTAACACGTGTATGAATCACTGATTTCTCACTATCTGCACCTATAATTATTATAGGGATGCTGGCAGAAAGGTCAAAACTTTTATCTTGCAAAGCATTTTCTTTTGCAGACCCTTCCAGCATCACAGCTCTCATTTTAGCAGCAGCCCTAAAATGGCTTTTGCGAGGGAGGGCAACTGGCCAAAACATTTTTGTAGTATCCAAAGCAGAACCATAGGGAGTGGTTGCAATCTCAATCCAAGAAGAAAAGTACAACTCTCCAGCCACTTCCAAATCCTTCTCTGGACACTGAAATGCAAAAACATCAATATAACAAATTCATTTTGGAAAAAATATTCAGTCTGTTAGTTGACATCAAAAATAATCTAAGGCGCGTTTACATAGGTAAAATAACCTGAAGCAGAAGCCTCCACACTCTCTCTGACGAGCAAAGAATTTCATCATTTGACTCCAAAAGCATATTCTGGTACACTATCCTCAAAGCATCACTTAATATTGAAGTAGGCCACAACCTGGCAGCTACAGACATGGAAGAACTTCTCGTGAAACTGATTTCAAGAAGACGCTCCTGCACAAATTCAGATGCTTGAACAAGTTGAAGTAAAAAAAACATTTACTGCAACAGGAAAATCTTGAAGCTATAAACAGAACATTGTATTATAATCCAAGAGGGAAATGATTATTAAGAAAGTATGATAATCTAAAATAAAAAAGCAAAACTGAAAAGCAACTTGGGACTGACTACAGAATATTTACCAAAGTGCGGATGGCTGAATGACGAACTGAAGTTATGGTGTGTCTCATAAATGGCCATAACCGGGGTGTTAGAGTAGACAACATATAAGGATTTTCCTTACTTTTGTTAATATCTTCTCCCTGTTCTTCAAGAGATACTTCATTGAGATCAATTTCCTGCTTCCCTACCATACTCAATTTCTCCATCATTTTTGGAACCATCTCAGGCTGAGAGTATATCTCTGCCAACAAATTCATCACACTACAACAAGAGCAGACATAAGTAAATAAATCCAAGATACAATTAAGTGAACTAAAGACTGATAGGTAGCGTAACTAGGGAATATAAAAATTTAAAACAACAAAAAACAACTTAAACTTCTCACCTGTACTCAGAGTGAACAAATGCCCATCAAATATACTCATCAGATGCATAAAATGACTTGTCAAATTTGATACATAGCAATCTCATTTCAGTAGCAAAATAATGCAAAAAAGGGAAGGATAATGGAAAAGCTAACCTGCTTGTAGATGGACTGAGGTCATCCAAGTCTAACAAAATATCCCATAGAAGCATTACAATTGAATGTAGGACTTGGTCATCAAGTGATGCAATTGCTGCAGCAGTTGGTATCAAGGCTTCAGCAGCAACAGCTCTAACATCATCATCTGGATCCTGAAGCCCAGCGTTACAGGCAGGCAGAACATAATCAAGCAAACCGGCAACCATTTCCTGAAACAGGAAATAACAAATGTTGGAAACGATACATATTTAGCTACAAATTAAATAGCTAGCAAATACCATGAATTAATGTCCCTTTCAATCCAAAAGCATGATTTCTTTATTTACCAAAAATAACTATTTCACTCAATTATTGATTTGACTAAAAGAAACAGAATAATAACTATCTGTTTCCAGTACTGAAAGAATAGTGAAAAAATAGTGCTGAAGGTCATACTGGGCGAACAGCTACTAAATATTTTATCCCTAGAAGGCTTCCATGCCGAACTTCCCATTCCTGCCTGCACTGAAAAGCAAAAAAGATAGGTGATAAGAGTCAAAAATTCTTTCACATGGGTTAAGTTTCCTTCATATCTTAGAAGTTATCTTGAAGAAAAGCATACCTGCATTTTGAGTAAAATTTTCAGAGTGTCAACAACTAACGAAGGTTGCATGTACTTAAGCACAGCACCAAGGGCTTGAGAACAAGTTTCACGAACAGGAGAAACAACCTGATCAGAAACATAATCGCCAAAGCTACAAAACAAAGATTAAGACAAATTAATCATTGATGAAATAAGGAAATTTTTGACACAAGTTGAAAAAAAAAAGGATATAGGGAACAAAGAATTCATCACTAACCGGTCCAAAGAAAGCACACACAGGAAACGGACGGCACAGTCTTGCAAGAACTCCCAATTCTTAGCCCACGAATGTCTAGCAAGCTTTATCAATTTTGCTACTTCGGAAGTTTCAGGAAGATTTGCAGGAAAACTCATTTTTGACAAGGATGCACAGCTCTCAAAAGATAATTTATCAGATTCAACATTCTCCCCTTTCAACTTTAAGCTGAAATCATCAATGATAAGATCTGGTTCAACCTTGACATGATCGATATCAACCTTATAGGTGACAGATGTAGAAGTTGTCTCCAGTGGATAACCTTCCAAGCTCGTGCAAGTGCTATCTTCCATATGCTTGCCTGTGAACCCAACTGTATCATGCAATGAAACAAATTCACCACCAGCTTTATGTCTCTTTAACTCTGGTTCAAATTCATTGGCACTGTATTGCATATTCAGATCAATTTCCCCTATACTTCTTGTTGAGCCTATAGAAGTTTTCTCATCAAAACCAACCAGCAAGGAATATTCAGATCTCTGATTAGGGTGGTAGACTCCGGCACATGAACCTTGATGGGTTAAAATTTCTCTAAGAGCCATCATTGCTCCATGACGAACTTCCCAAACTGCCATCAATAGACTTAGTTAAAATAAATTAATATAATTAGTTTAACGAGAACACAAATTAGATAAGGAAAAACTAACTAGGATCAAATATATCATGAACAAGCTGATCCATATAACTGCGAAATGGCCAGCTCCCACCCTGCCCACGATCAAGGTTATCTTCATCGAAAGTATCATTTGAATCCTGCATATAAAGAAATAAAAGGATGTGGTTTATAGATGCTACTATACAAGCATGCATGCTCCCAACAGTTTTTCCTAGATGCCCAGGCAACCAAAAATATTAAACTCAACATAGCTTTTTTAACAAGTTGACCATACAAGCAAATTTAAGCAGGCACAAATTAGAGAGTAGATGTGAGAGCCAGGAGCTAAGCAGCTAATGCATCATGCTAAAACTATAAACATAGATAAATAGCTTCAATTTAATACTACAACAACCAAGCGCTTATCCACTATGTGGAGTCTTTTATACGGATCCTCCTATGTCATTGGGCTCGATCCCTGCTATATCCTCAATATATTTAAATGAATTTTATCCATCTCTAGTCTCCCTCTTCCTCGATTAATGTGCATATTTGTCATGGACTCATATTGCCTAATTGAGGCATTTATTGGTCCCTAAGTACATATCTATATCATCTTAAACGCATTTCTCAAAGCTTTCCCTCAATTAGTGCAACCCCAACTTTCTTTTTAATGTTCTCATTTTTTTTATCTTATTCATCCTCATATGTCCACGCATTCACCTTAACATCCTCATCTTTGTGACTCTCATCTTTTACACATATGTTTGCTTCATAGCCCAACATTTGGCTCCATATAACATAGCAGGTATAATCGTCATTTTATAAAACTTTCCTTTAACCTTTAAGGGTATCTTACTATCACAAAGAACCTCTAACGCCCTCCTTCATTTCAACGCTCACATTTTATTCTATGTAAAATATTTTTATCAACCTCACCATCCTTTTGTAAAAAGGATCCTTGATATTTAAAACTTTCAGTCGTAATTAACTCGGCATTTCCTATCTTAACAATTGTCTTGCTATATCTACTACTACAAAACTTAAATTTCATATATTAAATCTTTACTATACTAATTATAACACTAACAACATGCACCATGATAACGTATTTTAGATGTGTCTAGTATTTTCATCCATAACTAGTGTAAAAAGAAATAGTTTTTATCATATACACTTTTCTTAATTCACCTAGAGTATTTACACTTGTCATGATATTCCCGTACATATTCTTAATTGTTTCAATATACACTATGTTACCTTTCATTCTAGAATTTTCCATATAATTTCCGGACTATATTACAAGCTTTTTATAGGTTAACGAATATCATGTGAAATCTTGCTTCTTTTCTCGATATTTGTCTAAAAAATGTATAACTTCTATCGTCGACTTTTCAAGCATGAATCTAAATTGATTTTTAGTTATCTTAATCTCCATAATCATTTTCCTATTACTCTTTCTCAATGTTCCATGGTAATGCCCCAATAATTAACTATGATTTTGAATGAAGATTCGCATGCAAGCCAAGCATTTCAATTGTATAGATAGATGACTTAATAATAGAATTGTCACTCAAAACTTGAGGCAAATAATCCATGCATGGATAAGCCAAAATTAGATCTAGCAACTTATTTCGCAGCACATAGAATAATAACAAACACAAGAAAAAACCTTACTAGTCAACAGATGGATTATGGTCCTAAGTGAAACCATAGCTCTCACACTCAACACTCTTGGTATTAATCCTAGTCACGAAGTTGTTAAAGTAAACAGGCTCTCGCACTCGGCACTCTCAGTATCAATCCTAACAAAAATGCTGGTAGTGCAAAGCGAATCTCTATGCTTAAGGACCTAAAACTACACCTCAATCAAACTAATGTTAGCAACCTAAAGTCCCAAGCAAAAATGGAAACAAAGGTACGACAAGAGAAAATATGAAATTCCAATTGCAACTAATCTGACTGTAATAATCAATTTCTAACTAAATTACTTGAATTGACACTACTAACTTGGTGACAACAACAAGTATGAGGATTGCATCAAGATCTAGTTAAGTAATAGGCATATAAGAACCTGATCGATAAGCTTGACGCCATGGTTCCTCAATGATGTGTCACATTCTCTTGCTTCACAAAGAAATTGTCAACAGACCAGAGAAAGAAAAGTTCTGCTTGGTAGGAGGTACCAAAGTCGGCGGGCAGCAAAAGAAGCCCCTTTGGACTTGAAGGAGTAGGGACTAGGGAGCACTATCTTAACCTAGCAGCATGTCATAAATTTGGTGGACAAGCTCCAAGACCATAGAGAATCACAGATGGGAGATTTCGGTTAAAATTTTGCAGATGGCACACGTTTTCATGCTCTTGATTGCAAAGATGAAGATGAGAAGCATTTTATAGATCTTGGAGCAAAAGCAAGAGCTACGTGGTATTTTGCTAGCTTAAATTTTGTTCAACTCGCCACTTCAATTCAATTTTTGGAGAACCGAACAGGGAACCGAACTCAGAAAGTACAAAACCAGTATTTTAAACCATGGTAGGAGAGAAAGTACAAAACTCAGAAAATGACATAAGAGTGAACAAAATAATTTAATTCAAAAAACTAATTCATATGCTTCATCAATCTATTAATCCACAAAACATAAAAGGAATCTCACTGCCATTCTCAAACTCTCTTACTATGTTAAATCCTATTTCTAATCAAAGCATTGTGCATAAGAGCAGATATCTATAACGATTTTTAAACAAGCATTGAATATTCTATTTAGTAAAACATTTAAACAAATTCTTATACAAGAAAAACAAAGCAGAAATAAAAAGTGAACTCCGTTGAAAATGGAACAGAACTTTTAGTTTCATTCATATAGCAACAAGAAAACAAGAACACTGACAGAGATGAAAGTCTTAAAGAATACAAGCATACGAGGCAATAATGTTAGCCACCATTTTCAGTTGGTTTACCTTGGCAACATCCAAAGTATCAGGATATGCCACTTTAGAGGCCACTGATTTTTGGAGATCATCATCCTCGGCCGAGCTTTTGGTCTGATCTCTTGCAGATACCTTGGCTTTACGTTTTAGGAGATTTAACTCCCTAGCACTCAACCTTTTAGGCCGATGGCCAGGAACCATAGTAGCAACTAGTTGCTGGATGTTGTGTCCCGACTGTAAAGCCCAATATCCATTGTTGGATCCAAATCCACTATAGGCTTTCGGTGCCATAAGATCTTCATCCTTAATCACATCACTGACATCCATAAACTGCTCACAGAAATCTAATCCTGAAGCCAAAAAAGTTAGGAGTGAATTCAGAAAATAGTGTAATAAATAGAACAAAAGAACTCAAAAAAAGAGATGAAATCATCATATTATTTACAACTTAAAAAAAGAACCACCATGCAACTACATCTCATGGCTATTGAGATTGAATGAGAGGGTTCTATTTTCCTTTTTTTTTTTTTTTTTTTGGCTTGCTCCTAACTCAAGGGCAAAAGGATTGAAAAAAAAATTAGTTATTCAGAACCACTGGTGAAGGATTCATCAAAAATGTTAAGGATTAGTAATCCCTTTTAACTTAATCAAAATTCATTTAAATTTAACTGAATTTCATTTCTACTTCCAAGGAGTGCTGATAGTTGTATGAAATCAAAATGTACCATGCCGACTAATACCGTACCATCATTTCATGCAGTAGTCTCCATCCTCAAACTTATCATCCCTTTTCTTCTCTCATTCATTGTATGACCCACTTAATGCACAACTCCATTAGCTCTTCATTTGTTGTTTCAAAGTTGGAGAGGTGTGATCCAAGAAGATCCAAAAAATTTTATTATTATTTTTGGTAATTTTCATTTTTTTTTTTTTTTTGTTTGAACATTTTAGGTATTTTTGATAATTTCTATCTTTTTTGTATTTTGAATCTGTTTAGTAATTTTAAGATTGTGGTTGCTGGCAGCAAATTGGAGACCAGTGACCTGACCAAAAGCAAGGCTGTAGTTGAACTTAGCTTATAAGGAGGATGGGCAATTGCATCAGACTCTCAAGGTTGTAGAATTATCTTGTTTACTTTATGGTTCAATGCCTAAACATCTGAAGGATGCACAACTTATCTCATCTATCACAAGTATGTCAGCATGTGAGCTCAAGTTTGACAAAGATACTACATATATAGTAACAGATGCTGTAGCAGATTTGAACACAATGCTCAATGAGGATTGCTTATTCCAATAGTCAACTTTCTCCTACCAGCTTATTCTGAGCTAAAGTATGGACACTTGTTAGGGATGTATATGTGGAATATGATAGAATAAATGGTAGAGATATATCAACTCAAGCTAAAAACAACACATTGAGAAGTGAAGTGTGAATGCCAAATGAAGTTGTGAAGGAGGTTAAATATTAAAAGAAGGAACCCCTGAAGGAGAAGTTCATGAGGGACGCAAAGATGAACAAGAGTAGTATCCACGATATCATTCTCATTGATGGATCGACCAGGATTCCCAAAAGTCCAATAGCTGCCAGTGGATTTTGCCAATTTAGTGCAATTTTCCTCATAAGCTACCACCTAACACTACTCTAAAATCGAGAATGAGTTTTTTTCAACCCGGGTGAGTGATGCGGAAAGATCCGAAGATTTTTATTATTATTTTTGGTAAATTTTGTTTTTTTAGGTATTTTTATCTTTTTATATTTTTTATGTTTTGAGTCCGTTTAAAAATTTTGGAATTGTGAGTCTGTTAATATTTTTTTCCTTTATTTTAAAATCTCTTTCCTTTCTTTACAAGATAGGAATTGTGGTTTGTACATTAGGATTTTTTTTTTTCCCTTTCTTTTGTCTTATGGTTAGAATCTATATAAGTGTCAATTTAGTTGTTTGCGAAATTAATCCTCGAATGTTAAATAAAATTTTCTTTTTTCGGAAAGATAGGGAAGACAACGGTTATCTCTTCTTGCCTTCTCCTCAAACCCATTTCTCGTCAGCCTGCACCTGGCGTCATAGTGCCTACACTTCTTGTGTCATATGTTTAACATTTTAATTGAACTACATTAATTATAATGCCAATTTTGCAAAACCTTGTAAAATGTGATAAAATAAAATGTCAAGAAAGAAAATCAATATTTTGTTAATAACTTGGTATATTATATGTAATATTTATCTATGCAACTATCTCTAAAAATATTGCATAACTAGAAAGTAGTAAATATTTACAAACTGTACTGGAATGATTTTCAATGTCGTTTGAACAACATAAGCAAAAGGCAAACTAGCAGAATAAACAAATGGCATTATATTAATTCAACTAGAATCCAAAAGATGTTAAGATATTAAAATGGATAAATGTAATTAATATGATGCTGTAAAATTATCGAGCATGACAAATCTAATTAAAATGACATGCTATAAATTTATCAAGCAATAAAAGACAAATTTTAATCTGCATTTTGTTTATGTAGAAGGGCATGGTTAATTTCGGTCATTCTTTGACCAAATCTGCCTGGTTCTGTGACCAAGCAAGGTCATCCAGTTTTTCTAAAAATCCTCCAAGATGACCTGATCAACTTTATTTCTGTAATTTACAATACGATTTAACTTGAGCCAGTAAAAGATCTGCTTCAAGGTTTTCCCAGAACCAACCATCAGTCTGAGTCAACCTTATAATTATGGTATAAGCAATTAAATACTAATCTCCAGTAATACCCACCTTTCTCAATCTTAGGCGACACTTATTCAAATACCCTCCACCAAACCCAACAGGAGATGAGCCCATCAAACATGACAGACATAAATTGTGTATTTCTTATATCTAACAGTGTTGAAGTGAATTAAAATATATCATCCCGGATAATTTTGCATCATCAACGTGAGCTGGTTTCTAACAAAAATATAAGGACAGTTGTCTGGAATTTAATAAAGGAAAAAGGAATCAGAGATCCAGAGACTGGATCATCCTCATACCCACCTACAGTAAGAAATTTTTATTTTTCTCAAAAACATCCTACCTTAAACTAGAAAAAAGTTAAAGAATTGCATGCATGCTACATCACCATATAGGCCAAAATTGACAAAATAGAATCTTATACTTTGCCAAACACTAGAAAGCACTATGATTTAAATGAATGGCAGAAGATTACATTAGAAAGCACTATGAAAATGCAATGCACTTCTCCAACAACTAAAGGAATGAAAAGTGAAGAAATGAAGAAAGGTGAACCTTTTTAGTTTAAAAACCTGGAGGAAATAAAGCACAGCCTTAAGATTTAAAACAATTAGTTTTGAGGTAGCTCACATGTTCACAATAGTAGGCAACTTCACTAATACAAGATGTTATAACGAGTAACAGAAAAATTAAATTTATGCTAACCCAAACGACGGCGAAGATTTTGCTTCTGATGGGCTAAACGTTCTGTGGGATTCTTGCTACTATCACTTGCAACATCAAACTCCTACAGATTAAATATAATATATGAGTACTTATTTCATTTCAATTTACCAAATAACACAGGAAGCCTTAAAATGGAAAGTAAAACTGAAAGTAAATAAAAATGAAACAAGTAATAAAAAACAAGGTAGAAAAATTGGAAATGCATACAAGAACAAAGTCGAGTTGTCTAAGTCCTTCGTCTAGATATCTTGTCAACATGGACACTCAGGAATATAAGAGATAAGCAGCCTAAGGTATTTGGTTGGTATTTTTTTATTTTCAATTTTCAAAAAAAAATAAAGCCATTAAAAATTGAAAAGAAGACAAACATTTATCCCATCATTTACCTTTAATAAATTCAAAATGACTCAGAAAAATTAATTCTCAATATTTATTTATCTATTCAACTTGTAAATAACATTTTGTAAGTGGTAGAGAGTTATGTGAAAATATTTAAAGAATAAGGGTTCCTTGTAACATTACCTATCCATCAATTATGCACATAGATGTAGAGAGGGGCTACCTAGGGATTCCTATGAGAAATAATTTCCCCCCTTCGAAATGGTATCAAAGTTATCCTTTTTCGTCTCTTGTCAATGTCGTATCATCACCTCTCCCATGATCTCCTGCACATGTATCCTGCTACATCATCAGGCAGAGACTCCATACAGCCTAATATAGCATCTGTCACCAATGTAGGTATTCACAAATAGGGTCTGAAGCAAAACAGGCAGCAACAT
>JBBPFP010000032.1:3286235-3299470 GCA_037974795.1 Kaempferia galanga
ATACGAAAGTGACGCACCCGATGTGGTCAGGTGTCAGAGTTTACATGGTAGCCCACCACTAGTTGGTGTCACACGTGGTAGCTCGTCATTGGCTGGGACACGTCACCACACGTGCCAAGTGACAAGAGCCCGTTATAAATAGGAGTCCTTGGTATTCATTGCAGGTATCTTTTTTCACGCTTTCCAATACACACACATTCCCAGGCATATTTCATATAGTTCTTTTACTGTTCATTTTCTCGGAGTCATTACTGACTTTAGAGTCAGAGTACCAAAACAAGTGACCCCATCCCTAGTTTGGTGACTAACGCTCTGTTGGTCTGTGTGAGTATATACAGATTCTGGAAGGACGGACTAGTGAACGAATCAATAGATGAACCGGCCACCGCCCAGATAGTCTACCTCAACAGCTTATTGCTCGGACGGACCGATGGACGACCGAGTTGCCACTCAGCTAGTTTCGGCTCAACCCCCCGTCCCGCCAATCCGTACGGACGCGCAGTCATTCATCTACATCCTTAACTTGCAGTGTTCTAACTCGATCTGCTTCGATATCTTAACTAACTATATTCTCAATTGTCCATCGGCCCGATTTCAGGTAAGATCAGTTTATTTTCTTAAATTTTGAGATCGTTTTAGTTTCTTAATTCTGAGTTTTGTAGCATAGTAAAATACTTTCGATTATAATGGACGAGTTTTTTTGAAAAATAAGTGTCACTCTTCATAAATTTCAAATATGATCTGTAATTTTTTCTATCTATATGCGTGTTTTTGATACATTATATTTATTTTTTGAAATTAAAAAATAATGATGCCATAATTCTATGCTTGTCTGTTTGACCATGTGCTCGCCTTGCAATAAGGACAAATACTATTTGAAGGTTGTTGTCAATTGCTACAGGAAGGCCTTCCTTATATGTTAAGCCTGAGTCCAGTACGACTAGCCCTGACTCACTCCTTTTTTAAGTAAAGGTAATCCGCATCTGGTGTTAGCACTAAATGAGAGCTTTTCTCCTCTATACAACTAAAACTATGTTTAAGGCACTCGCTATTGAAATAGCATGGTGGCCCGAGGTGGACTTGGAGCAGCGAGGCTAAATTATTTTGGCAGAGCGAGAGGGTGAGCTAGCCAACCCTTCTAGGGATGAGGTCGGACGAGAAAATCAACCGACTGACCCTTCAAAAGAGGTTGCCCCACAAGAGGTACGACCAAACTTCTATAGAGGCTAAGGAGAGCAAAGCGGGTTGTAGTGACGTGGCTACTGATGTAGACGAAGGGTCACCTGCTGGCTCTATCATGCTGGTAAAAGGTGGAATCTGCCACCCCAGTGGCTCCCTGAGCCCGGCCCTACAAGATTTCAGAGGAAGTAAACCACAGTTAAGTTGGGCGGGTGAGTGGACTGAGAGTCGAGGGAATTTCAGACCAGCAGACCGGGATTTTACGCTCGCGTGCTCCTGGCGACCCTCGACCCATCTACCCATTGCAGCAAGCGCAGGCCACTCACCAGCTGCTCCAGCCCGTGGGGGCAAAATTCATTCTTATTGCAAGTATTGTATCAGAGTATGGATGTATTTCTTCAGATCTACATAGGGGATCAATTCCTTGACATGGGAGATTTCATCATGGTGGCTAAGCCAGTGGCGGATACATTTGGCATCAGGGTTCTTGAGAATTATCAAACAGACGGGGTCTATTTTGATTGAATTCTCGATCGTAATTGAATGTTAGAAATAGAATTCCAGCTCCACTTTAATGTGCCAAAGAAGTTGTTAAAGAAATCGACTGACCTCTTGGACCTCCTCCTCGGTCAGAAGCTGTTGTTGGACCTCAGGACTCCGTTCCGAGGGGGCGCTGCAATTGATTGGGGGCAAGCACGGCTTATTCATCTTCCCTTTTCTCCCGACCACTGCCACCGCCATCGCATCAGAAGCAAAGCCCGACGAGGAGGAACACTGGAAATATCGATAGAGATTTAGCGACCTGTTAGGCATACAGATCGCCGCCATTGCCTCTCCCTCCTTCCCTCACTCGCTCTCTCCCTCCCTCACAACGGAGCCGCAGGTGAGATGGTCCCGATTTGGACTACATAACTTCGTCCGCGATAATTTCTCGACGCCTCAACCTCAATCCAACGGCGCAGTTTCCATCTCCGCCGACCGCACCTGCGCATCGACGGATCTGATGGACGATGCTGAGTCAATTGAAAGTCAATATACTTAAGTCGGTCGGATAGTTAATTGATTTAAATATTAGTTGACTGTGTTTGACTCATTTGTTAATGATCTAAAAGAAATAAAGTGATGTAAGTAGGCACGTAATGCATAAAAAAATGCATGATTTATCCTCATTTTCCAATAAAGAAGAGTCATAATTCATTTTCAACATAGATGAGCGAAATAAGATCCACTTGAAATTATGAAATTCTCAAAAAAATATATTTAATATTTTTATTTTCATTTTATCGCTATGGTCTTGCATTCAAAGAACAAGACCACTATAATAGTGCATTTTAAAAATCAACGTCGCTATAATATTGATTTTTAAAAATCAATTAGCACTACTTTGGTCTACCTAAATAAATCCTAAAATTAACAATGTTGTATTTTGAAAATTAACATTACAGTAGTATTGATTTTTAAAATGCGACACTAATATTATTTTTTGAAATCTAACAGTGATGTTCTTTAAAAACCAAAGTGAATAATAGTAATAATAAATTTGAAATCTCTCACCTTATCCAGAGGTTATCGAACATCATACAACATCTTTAGTTCAATAGGAATTAGTTTCAAAGAGATGGTTTGCATGGAGAACATATAAATTCAATTAACAATTTTTTGATATGGTTCATTATATATATAAACGTTAAGTTTACTTGGTCATGTTTTACCTCCCTTTATATAATATAAGGACAGACTATTATAAAACCTAAGTACAAACTATGAGAAACACCTAGGTGAGCATAATAACCTTTTTACCACAATTATACATAAATGTTGACTTGCTTGAACTATAACACCAAACTACTAAACCTATAGACTTCATTCCTCCAACTGCATGAAGATCACAAACCCCAACTTGATCACCATTCCTTTCCTCAAGCTCATCCATTTTTACACTCAAATAGATTATACAAAACTGAATAATACTATTGAGTAATCCACTGTTAAATTATCTTGTGTTATATTCAGTTCTGCCAAGATGGGAGAATCAGTAACTAGCTCTGCATATGAGAATATCATTATCCGGAACTCAAACAGCAAAATTAATACGACAGAGAGGCTGCCGGTTACGGATCTGTATTCGATAAATTGCACCATAAAAGCGCTCCCAGTTGAAAACTTTTGATATTCATTTACGCACGCAATTTTCTAGGGCTCCCACTAGAAACTTGAAAAAGCATCACTAATTATTACTCCAAGTATAAACATCTATTGAATATTGTCTGCAAAACAAATAAAAACCAAAATTTGTTCATTCATTGGGTCAATCAATAATACGCTGAGAATTTGACTTGTGAAATTGGTAACCAGTCTCTCTCTCTCTCTATCAAACTAATAGATGCCCGGTTTTCTTGAATCTAATAGATAGAGATGCAATAAAACTACAAACGTACTTCATTCAATCAATCGCTTTTAGATAGATAGAGTACAGCACTTCTCAATGCCGATAGTAGAAACCCTACACCTTTCCTAATTATAAGTTTACCTACAACAACACAGCCGACTTGTCATCATCCCTGCCTTCATTACACCATTTCCCTACTCAAGACCACCCTACCACAAATGTCCTTTACAATATGATTAAAAGGCCAAAAAGGATCATTAGCATTTCTAGTATAATGAATAGCGGACCTATTCTTATACCAGCAAACCTATTCTTCAAGGAATACTGCAATCAAGCAACAAAGTATATCCACATCAGGAGCAGATCTATAGAAATAGACGCCTATGAGCCAGATATGCATTCTTTCAAGAAATTAACGGCTATGATTGCATTTTGCTTGCAGATGCTGCGGCTGTAGCATCCTCCGAATCTATTTGTACCTATCCAGAAATGAGGGGCTCGTCAGAATTTTGATAAATAAAAGGTGCACCTGGCTCCTGGTTGCTTTATCTCCTTACCTGTTGTAAGTGTTTCAACAAAGCTTCTTGCAACATTTTTTTCAGTCTATCACAGTCATCGGCCATATGGCAGGACTTTCGCATCTCCTCTAACTGGTACCACAAGCGCTCAATGGTCGTGTACGGGAACCATGTTGCTGTCATCCTTTTCCGATTAATCAAGTCAGTCGTTCTCTGTAAAATATGATAGAATATTGTCATAGGTTCAACTACACAAATTTTCCCAGATGGATTAGTCATTCAAAGGGAAGAGCAGCAATAGTAAATCACCATGGATGAGAATAGGTCCAAGTACTCTAGCAACATATTTGTAGCTTCAGCAAGCCGACCATAGTCTACGTACAGTCTGAACAATGTTGCAGGATCTGGTTCCTGGCCGGTCATGCTCCAGGAAACTTTTCCTCCACCCTGATAAATGAAAACAAACTTGTTATGAAAGGTATGTTTTGTAATGTCACCCTCTTCGTCCGACAGATTATCAAGGCACATGCAAATGAAAGAAACTTGAAAATCAATCCAACTTCATGTTAGTTCATAAAACAAAAAAAATGAAGATTAAAAGCAACTATTGAGGCATGATTATTATTTTATTACCTTGAACATGTGAACTAACCAAACAGGAAGCTCAATCTGAGGATCAGTGTGCAGAAATGTTTCAGCAACGGTAACTGGTAATCTTCGGTGCAACTTTCTATATTTTTCCTATTAGCATATAATAGACGTGTAAAATTAGCAGAAGTACAAGTTGAACATTAATATGTGTATACCATCATAAATATATTCTTTTTAGGTTATGCGCAGTTTAACCATTGCAACAATTGTTGTTTAGCATGTTAACAATATCTTGATACGTTTAAATGGGAATGGGTAACCATTAAATGGGTTCTGAATAGACTTGGGAATCCAGTGGAAATTCATGAACGATGATTTAGGATAGGTTTGAGTTTACATGATTGAACATCTTAACATTGAAGGAATAATATTCATGTTGAGTACAGATTGGATATGGGTATAGATATCTAGACAGATACAGGTGCAACTCCACAAATTTCATGGGTACCTACTCGTCATCCCTAGTTAGAGTCAAAACTACGTCATAACTATCAGACCATGACCATATCAAGTATAGCTCAACATCCATTTCAAGGAGATATTGAAATTAGTAATGAAATTGAAATTCCCACTTGATTGTGTTACTAGTCTGCTTTTTTACACACAAAAGGATGCTTTGTTACCAATTAAAGTAATTCCTATTTGATTGTGTCATTACTCTACTTTAACATTATTTTAAATATAAATAGACTCCAAAGTAAATCTTAGTTGCTTGAAGCCACATACAAGATAGTGTTCAAGTGTTTCCCAGTGTTCAGTTCCCGGAATTTTATGAAAATTCGAGCTAGCAATAATTTTGCCTTCGGAATATGTCTCCTCCTCAGAATATCCCAACAGAAGATTATTAGTATCGACATTACTCCTGCAAAAAAAAAGGAAAGAAATCTAAGACTTCTAAAAGTGCACATTTCTACCACCGTCAAATATGCAATTTAGGTGTTCATACAAAGTTCAGAGAGCGGGGAAAAGTACGCAGTTCGCACTTACACTATGACTGTAGGTCCAACTCTATTCGGACAACATTTTTGAGTGATTGCAACAAAAGCACGCTCCAACTCCCTGTTAAACATCTAGCTTATATCAATGCCAGTCAAAATATACATAGAATTTTAATCTGGATATTAGTTAGAGACTATGAAGCTACCACTGAAGTTTTGAACCCTTCCAGAAGTTGACAATAATGGTAAATGCCATGTCATACATATTTTCCTCGATCAAAATATCCACAAGGTTGACAAGCATTTGTTTTCCTATAAGACAGACAGTAAGGGTTAGGAGTAAGAGCATTTGGATTCTACCATGTCTAGAATAAAATCTCAGAATGCAAAGACAACTGAACATTAACAGAATCTAAGCTAAAGAACACATAAAATGCCAGAAGGATTGAACCATTGAAAATATTGCTGACATGTTGTAGTTCATTACCTGAAAACTTAAATTTACTACTGACAAGTGAAAGCATATGTTGAGCTTTAGTTAGAATGTATTCCTTCTCGAGCATTTCAATATCCATTGCACAGTTTATGACTGAGGCCTCATTGGAGTCACTAGCTGAACATGGTAAAAGGAAGAAGAGGAAGATTTGCATCATATTTACATAGTAAAGAACAAAAATAAATAAATAAAGCAAAAAAAAATCGGAACTCACAGATTTTTGACGAGACAATTCGAGGTCTTTTATTTGGTGACATCTGATAGTTTGTATGGTCATTCCCAGACTGAGATTCCATCCAAGCATAAGCATGATGAACCTGTTGCAGAGCATTGATTGAGGAAGACAAGGCAGTTAACCTTTCTTGCAATACTGAAGAATATTGGTGGCTTCCGTCCAAGTTAGCTTCTTTCTTGAGTCTAAAAGAATAACGATACATATAGCCAGCAGCCTTTCTCCAATTATTTTGATTAGCTTCAAAAGCATATAATAGTTTGTATATGTTTGGTTTCGCAAACACATCTGAACGTTCAGCCTGCAAACATGAATTTCAATTAGTACTCTTTGTATATAATGAATATGATAAACAAAAGCAGAGCCATTGCAGAAGATTAAACATTTAAACCTTCCAGACAAGCTCCTGTTCCACTTTTTCCTGCAATCCAACAAATGGCAGCTCACCATCACAAGCAACCTGTAAAAATTTGTCATTTGCAATCATAAAGTCCAAAAGAGAAAGAAACCATAAGCTTATATGGATCTTATATAGGATAGCATTGTTGAAAAGTAAAAATTTAATAGAAAACAGACAATTAAGAGCATGATAAAGAGCAGAAAGCTACTGAATTGTAACAACTCTTCCAGATAGCATATAATCAACAAGGATTCAATTGATGAGTTTAGACATTGTATATTTGAAGTGAGAAAAACTAGTGTGTTAGAAGAAAATTAGACTGACTTCCCAGTAATTGTGCAGATAATTTAATTCCTACATAAAAACATGTTTATATGGTGTGGCTACAATCACAGTCAACCTTGGCCTTATAATCATTGTAATGGCAAGAGAGACACTAATATAATGTTTAAGAATTTGATTTCTTGAACAAAATGCATTTCCTTTCCGATTATACAAAAGTAACTCCTAAATCTTGAAGAGAAACATTCGAATGTGTCAATTATGTGAAACGATGAAAGGTAGATTATGGGGGGAAAACAAGGTTCTATAAAACCCTGTAAGCCCTCAGGCTGCAGCACTCCAATGACATCTTTTAATCATAGTTAATAGATAAATGATCTATCCACTGCCAAATTCACTCAACTTTGCATTTACTTGCAGCATAGCATATGTTCTTCACTTTCTTATACATACATGAAAATGTTACTATTTGTGGCCACAAACTATTTGGTATCAATACCAAATGACATAGCACATTGCATAGCATGAATAAGCGCACAACATAGCAACTTCCTAGAGCAAACAATGAAATGTTATTTGTAAAGAATTATATGGATTTTCTTTGGTGTAATCATCCACATAATTTGACACCATTTTCGATAGTAAATCCTATCAACTGAGAATACTGTCAACCCAGATAATCTAATTATCAAAACGATTGATGGTTTTTTTTAATCAGACAGACTCAATGATGCATCTTCCAAGATAGCATCTCCATTTCCAATATGTATCATTATGTTTCCAAATTTGAATGAAACTGATTTAGATTTTTAGTAGAAATATTGTCTATTGACCCCTAGCTAAGGTCATTTAATGTTTTATATTAAATAAATAGTAACATTATGTGATTTTCAAAGCTCAATGTTTTGTATACAGGAATTGATTTTTTTGGTGGATCAGTGTTCATAAAATTCATATTATTCAGTGCTTGGATGAAAGACCAACAGGTATAACATATCTAGCAGTCAGAACATATAGAAGAAAGAACCTTTGTTGCACAATTCTCACAAAGTACAATAACAAAACGGCGTAAGCAAATGTATTTGCTCTCTTCATCTGGATTTGAAATTATTGCACAGTAGGCATCCCTATAATGCTTCAGATCTAATGAGAATCTAAAGACATTTGCCCACAATTGCTCTCGAACTGTCTCATATTCAGGAAGTGCATTATTATTGTTTTTCAAGACTTCATCAACTTGTTCAAGCGCAGCTAGAGCAAACTCACAAGCTCCTTCACTCGCACCATATTGCTCAAACAGACGCATTGCCCATTGATAGTAATGAAGTTTCCAAATTGCTCCTGATTCACATTCCTCTAAAAACCAGTGGTAGTAGAAACAAGTTAAACAATGAAGCGCATCCTGTATCAACATATTGACCAGAAATAACTAACCAGGATACTGGAATCCAGTTTGAAAAGAGAGGTTTTTCAGATACTTCGGAGATTCAGCACCAGATGCAGCTCTTCGTCGACATATGTAAAATAAATTTCAGATGCAAGCAAATTTAGTAAAATGCATGTATCGTTATAAATCAATAAAGAACATTCCTACTACTAACTTAATGCCACACACACATAGCTTTACTACTTTAACTTAATTATGGCACACCCTATTCATGCAGAGCCAGCTCAATGAGAGCCAATAACAATAAGGTAAAACAACATGAATACCTACCTGAAGAAACAGCACATAGATTCATGCAGCTTTTGCTTTTTGGGGACTCCTTGTAGAGCACTTTGGGAAAGAACAAGACAATATCCCAGAAGATGATGACATGCACTCAATTCAACATCTGATATTTGAGTACTGATAGAATGCTTTCTACTTCTTGAATAGTGATCCATAATTACAAATAGGTTCTAAATTTATGATTAAAATGAAACAAACCAGATCAGTAAATTAATGCCAAAACATGAAAAATAAAAAAAAAATTGCTTTGGTTTAAAATAAAATAGATTGGAAAGAAAATACCTCAGCAGCCACATACTGACCATGGTGGAGCAGAAGTGAAGCTAGTTCAATTATGAGATTTGAGGTATTGTGTTCAACAACAGTGAAGCTTGATGAAAATGAACTACAGAAATTGTGCACTAATTGGTTTAATTTGCTAAGGTCAGGCAAAGAGGTTGAATCAAGAGCTTCCAATCCTTCAAGTGAATTTGGGAACTCAAGTAGACAAGCCAATGTAAAATCAGCTGAACCTAGTTTTCCATTCCAAGGCCTAACCAATTTGGTACCTGTTGACAGGATAAACAAATTCTTTGAGACAAACATTGGGGAACAATGAAACAACAATCACAACAATGTGCTAAAAATACATAGCATAGCATCAGTCTAATTGTAACCAAATTATTTCAAGTAATAAGCATCAAAATAATGCACTAAAGACTACATAGCATAGAAATTTAATTATAAAATCAAATAATTAGAAGTCAATTCTTGAAATCAGAATATAAAATGGCATTATACATATGTCCTTACTAAGGATTAATATTACATTTTTCTGAGAATCTTGACAAGAACTCTGTTTTCCTTCTTAGACCATGACCTATCCCCATTCAACCTTATCAAGTCCAAACCATATGCAATACCAATAAATAAACCAGCAGAAACCACTGAAAATTTTGTAAATTTTAATTCGGTTGACCGTTTATCTCCAAAGTTTGAGCTATTCAAAAAAGATCAATCATAGAACTCCTTCACCCTTGTGCAGTTAAATTTGATTTTGGCTGATTCAATGGCTCAAACCTAACAGGAGAAGCCACTCAACTTTGTACAGGTGTAAACTTTGAAAGGAAAAAAAAAAAGATAAATCAGATGAATAGAATAAACCAGAATATGGTCTAAATAATCCAAACTTATAACCCACTAGGGCAAAAATACCATAGATGCCACAATTTTTGGTCATTGCTACAACTTTGGCCCCTTGCAGAAAATTACTTGAAATCCATATGTTATTGTTTCACTCCTAGTAGCATATCATTCTCAAGACTTGAAAATGCATGGTTAGTAAACAAGGATTCAGTTTTAGCAAGGACTGCACACTAAGAATGGAGGAGATAAGTATCTTGATTATACAATTGATTATCAACAGAAAGAAGACATTTGGTAGAATTGTAACCATATAAGAAGATCCAAATCAAATTGTATACATTTGTCTTGCATTTGTCTCGTATGGTAGAGGAATGATGAGAAGAGTACCGGACCAGATTATTGCAAGGCCAATCAAAGAAGCCCTCTATAATTGTTTCGCTTATTAAACAAGTAAATTCGATGCAATTATCAATTTGAAGGTTCTCTCCCCTCTGCCATGAGATCATTGATCAAGGCATGTAACCTAAAGAGATCAGACTTGAGATTAAAATTATCTTGCATAGTACCACCCCATGATATTGCCATTTGAGGCAACAAATCTTGATTATGCTACTTCAAGTGGCATCAGAGATGAAATTTCAATTAAATCACTTGTCATCTTCATCCTCTTCTGTCATTGTCCAGTCATTATTTTCCTTACCATCCACATGTCAGTGCATTACTTTTATTCATACTCTTATGAATCCCTCACCTCAAAACAACAATTAATCCCATCTCCACACAAAATAATACAATCTATTATATATATATTGGTTACCATATTTGTATATATATTAGTTACCATATTATTTATATATATCAGTTAAAATAACAGTCAATTAAGCAAATTGTCAATTAGCCTAATTATAATTTCCTAAGATAGATTCCTAATTTGTATATAAATATACCTAACTCTTCAATAAAGTGTGTGAAAGCAATAATCCTTCGCTCCTTCCTCTTTTCCCTTTATCTCTTCTACGAGCGCAGCAGCCTTCTTCTCCGTTTTCAAAGCAAACAGCAGCAGCAGCCCCATTTTGTTCATTTTTCTTCGCCCAACGGCAACACCAGCAGCAGCCCCATTTTGTTCATTTTTCTTCGCCCAACGGCAACACCAGCAGCAACCTCCTTTCTCTGCTGCACTTCACCAGCGGCAACCTTTCTGCTACCCTATATCTACAGCCGACATCTTCCAGCCAGCATCTAGGGTTCCGTTCTTCCAGCCATCACGCAGCAGACCCCTTTTGTTCCTTTTTCTTCCGGCAACGGCAACACCAGCCGCAACCTCTCTGCTGCCCTATATTTACAGACAACATCTTCCAGCCAGCATCTAGGGCTCTGTTCTTCCAGCCGTCAGCACCAACATCTCTTCTCTTCTTTTACCAGCCAACAGCAGCAAATATTATTATTGCTACTGTTGATCGTTGCAGTTGCCAAAGCCAGTTGCAGCAAATATTACTATTTGAGGACCAGCCAAAGCCTCCTCTTCTTCTCTGTTACAGCTGCTCCAGATTTCCCCAGAAGCATTTTCTTCTCCCAAGCAGTAACTTTCCTTCCTTCGTCATCCCGTGCACCAAGTATCCGCCGTCGCTGCTCTCCTCTCTGAGGAGCCGCAGCCGCTGCATCTTGTTCTTCCTTCGGCAGAAAATAGAGTCTTCCTTCCTTTGTCTTTTATTTGACTTACTTTGGGATAAATTTTATGGCAGAAAATAAGCATTCTATGATGGATGTGGTACCTGTGATTTCTTAAATCACGGACTACAAATTAAATGATTAGAACTATTTGGATCAGAGTAAAATTATCCGTTTTTATCTACAAAGTATTAACAAAGATAGTCATTTAACTGACGACCCTCCTCAAGATGATTTGAAGCCGACATGGCTCAGAAAGAATGTCCGCTTGTTCCTTCAGATTCAGATAGTGATGTAATTGGTTTAATTAACCACAATGAATTTTTTAAAGAACCAATGGATTACTAAGAATATCTCTGTATTCCGGAAAAGGGAATCTCTCTCGCATGTATGAGGTTTGCAAAGTATTTTACCATGTGGAAAAGCAAGATCAACCTTTGATCAATTATTCTATGGCATTCAAGAAGACATATGTGGAGCTTAATATATTGTTGCCCCCTAGCCCTAATGTGAAGGTTCAACAATGCAATGAGAGCAAATGACTATCATGAGCTTCCTATCTCGTAACTTTCTGTTAAGTCACAAATTCTCTCTGATTTTGAGGTCTCCTCTTTACAAGATGTATTTAGTCGTGTTCTCCGTACAGAAAGTACTGCACCCGCTCCGCTTAGTGATGCTTTGATGAGTCGCAATACTAATTATGGGTTGGAAGATCAACTAGTCATAGTAGAAACAAAGGAGGTGGCTCACGGGATTTTAGAACTCGAACGCCAAATTCAGATAGTATTATGTGCAACTACTGTCATAAGTCAGGCCATACGAAGCTTAAGTGAAGAAAACTTCAATATAAAAATCAGCAAAAACACCTGGCCCATATTGTATTAACTAAAATGCTTCTGATAGAACGGTCCTTATCTCTGCATATGAATTTGCCAAGTTCTCAAAATATCAGGAATAACTCAAGTCTTAATCTCCGTCTATTATTACTGATTCAAATAAACAAAACGCATGTCTTCTTTCCTCATCCTCCAAATAGGTCATTGATTCTGGTGCCATGGATCATATGAAAGGTAATTCTAGTCTCTTTTCTACTTTTCAGTCCAAAACTAACACTCCTATCGTTATTTAGTTGATGGTTCTCTATCTTGTGTTTGCTAAACCTGGTTTTAGGTATTTTTACTTTTGTGGAGGATTATTATCATGTAACTGAGTTGTATTTAACGAAAAATCGCTCTAAGTTATTTTCTCTGTTTTATCACTTTTGTGCTAAGATTAAAACTCAATTCAATGCGTCCATCCATACGTTGTGAAATGATAATGCCAAGGAATTTACATCTGATTAATTTCAATCTTATCTAGATCAGAATGGCATGCTTCATGAAACCTCTTGTGTTAATACTCAATCCTAAAATCGTGTGGCTTAACGTAAAAATAGACATCTTCTTGAAACTGCACGAACCCTTTTATTACAAATGAATGTTCCTAAATCTTTTTGGGTTGATGCAGTTTTCATCCTCTATTCTTCATGGTGAGATCCCTTACAAAATCATTTTTCTTTCCTAAACCCTAGGATATTTGGTAGCGCTTGTTTTGTTCAAAATGTTCGTCTGCACGTCACTAAAGTA